>VCII01000489.1:0-31898 GCA_006030095.1 Triplophysa siluroides | reverse complement strand
GATCAAAAGGACGGCTCACTCACGGCTGCATTTTCTGTAGTAGAACAAACAGAGAAGGGATTCGTTACTAGGGTATCAGACAAACTTCAGGGTAAGCAGTCAGCACAGCGAGCAGAGATGATAGCAGTTACTGAAGCATTAAAATTTGCAGGGACAGCCAGAGTGAACATTTCAGTGATTCTGCTTATGTCGTTACAGCTGTACATGTAGAACTGCCAGTTTGGCAGCATTGTGGTTTTGTTACCACATCAGGTCGACCTATTACACATGCATGTGAAGCCAGAGACCTTTTGGAGGCTCTGATGATACCCGCGGAAGTGGCAATTATCAAATGCCAAGGTCACTCAAAAGACGATTCCATGATCACCAAAGGCAATGACGCTGCGGATGCAGCAGCAAAATCCGCCGCAGGATACACCACACACAGATGGTGGTGCATACCTGTACTAATTTTGACAACGTGCTGCCACAATTAAAACAGGGCATATCTTGTGACTGAACATAACAAAGCAACTCCAGAGGAGAAATCTGTCTGGATAGAACATGGTGCTTTGTGTGCACCTGACGTCCTCTGGCAAGCACCAGATGGAAGACCAGCATTGCCTACAGCTCTGACTACTTCCATACTTAAACAAGCGCATGGCCTCGCCCACGTCAGCGCCAAACCGATGTTGAGGACACTTAAACATTGGTGGCATCCTTTTCTGACCTCAATGGTGTCCCATTACGTTCTGTCCTGTGACACGTGTCAAGAACATAACGTTAGGCCTTCCCTGAAACAATTGCAAGGCACATTTTCACCAATCTGTGGCCCAGGGGAAGAAATTGTAATTGACTTCACGGATATGAATACCAGGGTCCAAGGAAAACAATATCTCCTCGTGATTGTTGACTATTTCACGGATGGCCAGAAGCATACCCTGTTGGCCGAGAAGACAGTACCGCAGTAATTAAGTGTCTAATCAACCATTACATCCCGCACTATGGGTTTCCCAGACGAATTAGATCGGATAACGGCAGCCATTTTAAAAATGCACATCTAAAGGTGGTTGAGCAGTCTCTGGGTCTCACATGCCTTCGGTGCCGTCTACCATGCACAATCTCAAGGAAAGGTGGAAAGAATGAATGAATCACTCTGAAACTGGCTAAAATCTGTGCACAGACAAAAATTGACCTGGTATCTGCACTCCCTCTAGCATTAATGTCTGTACGTTCTTCTGTTAACAGGATTTCTGGCTTTACACCATTTCAATTACTTACAGGTCGATCTTTTCCTGGACAACCACGCCTGCGACCGGACACCATTAAGCCTCTGTCACATTGTGCCTATTTTCACAAACTAACTGCTCTGATCCAAACACTTCTCCCAGCAGGTCACACCGAAGACTGAACCAGAACCTGTTCCACAGATCGTACACAAGAAAGGTGACATTTTTGCAAGTCCACCACAGGAACCTTTAGCGCACTGTGTAAGTGAAGATTGTGCATATGGTGCAGGCATTGCAGTAACATTTAAGAGTAGATATGGTGTAGAAAAAGTGAGACAACAAAACAAAAAATCAGGTGAATGTGCAATAACCCATGAGGAAGACGGTAGAACTATTTTTCATCTGATCACAAAAGTAAAATGTACTGACCTCCCCACATACGAAGATTTCACCAACAGTTTACGACACATGAGAGACTGGTGCGTACAGCACAAAGTAAGAAGGGTTTCAGTGCCCCGGCTGGGGTGCGGACTGGATAAACTAGACTTTCAGAGAGTCCAGAACATCTTAAATGAAGTGTTCACAGGGGTGGACATAGTCATAACCATATATTCAATATAAGCATTAAGTGTATTTCATAAGCTTTAGATAGGATTTTTATACTTTCTACAGATTGTTTGAAAAAAAAAAAAACTTAACCATGAGGCTGTGGGAAAATTGGCCATGTATGGGATTACTCCTCATCATCACCGTCACCATTGTGGGAATAATTTTTGGAATAGAAAAGTCTCAACAAGAATTAAATGTAACTAGGCATAAGAGATCACTCCCCATAGATTCATGTTTGAAGTAATATGGGGGCATGGAATTTAATTACACTCAGGGGTCTACCACATCATATACATTTGATTTATGTAGTATAATTGATTGCCAAGGTAACAATGTTAGTTACAGGGGATATGACTTATATCTCTGTTCATTTCCATCCCTACAGACAAGATGTGAGAAAGGAAATAACCCAATGGAATATTGTCCCTCATGGGGTTGGGTGGTAAAGTATACAGGGCCGTGGACCCCCTCAAGCAACTCTATGGTGCTGATAAAGAAGGATGGAAAAAGGTTTCCATTCAGCGTGATTACAGCACCACCCAAAATCCCATAACATTGTCCATAGTAGTATCAATAGCAGTGTTTCTAGCCATCCTAGTGACATGTGGATGTTGTTGTATACCATGTATCAGATCCCTGTGCAACCGACTGATAGTTGCGGCAATAGAAAGAAAGATCTTACCCCACCCCGTATACCATGCCTCTGTTGGCAACAAACCAAATATCAGATGATGAGGGAGATGATGAGGTGTGACCTCTTACGAGGTCAAGAGAGGGATTGAGGGATATTACTGTTGTTATTACATATTTATTGCGTGTTTCTTATGGTGTGAAGATATTTTTGTTTCATACATTCATTCATAGTGTGGTCTGTACTGTGAAAGCAGTGAGGGCCTGTGTGCGATATTAAGGTGCTTGCAACAGGAATGTGGTATGTGTAAAAGAGTGGGGGAGGAGTTATGTGGTATGTTGTTAGGCAGGGACCAGAAGGACAAACAAAGCAGAAGTTGGTGATTGGTGGAAACAAGGGAGACCCCCGGCCTGCAGAAGAGAGATCGTCGAGATATACCATATAGATTGTGTGACTATGTACTTTGGGGGTTGTTGGTTTTTGAGAGGACAGAGGAGTGTTCGTCCAACAACCCAGCATGCTGTATTTTTTTTTGTTATTGTTGAAGATATTTTTGGCTAAAATATAGACGAATAATGTATATAATTGTTTACCATTATAAAGTCATTTTAAAAGTTTCTTATCTAGGAGGCCAAATGTTGGTTGACACAAAGGAACCACTATGTGGGCCAGGGGAGGAAAAACACATCTGTTTTACATTATATTGGGGGTCTCATATAACTCAGGTTGACACTGTGTGTGTGTGTGTGTGTGTTAAGCACACTATATAAGGGTACTTCCAAGACCAGAGAGACAGTGACATTGCAATCCTACTCCATTATTAAAGTGGCTTTTGTATCAAAACTCGAGACTCAGAATAATTCTTCAGAACACGCAAAGAAATTCACAACATAATTGGCACCCCAGATGGGACACCTTGGAAAGAACAGTTTGGTGAACCGCAGCGGGTGACTTCTGGACGAGCAACACAACAAAATTTGGCCAAGGTGAGCAGTTTTTGCTTATATAGTTAGGTTGTGTTGTTTGCCAGATATTGCTCGTGGTGAGACACTGTAAGTTCTTCTAAATTCATCGAACTAAATTGATTAGAAAATATGTAGCAGTACCTGAGTAAATGAGTTTTGATCTAAAGCCCTAAATGCATGCATGATCTGTGTTTTCTGTTGGGATTGGTCTTGAGACGAACAGTTTTCAGATTTTAATACTTATATAAGTGTACAATGCATATTAGATAATACTATTAAAATAAAAGCGCTAATAAGTCCTATAGGTTAAAAAAGTCCTACACAGGCTGTCTTTTAAGACAGAGAGCAGACTTGTAGGTACTCATGATGTTGGGGGAAGTGAATTCATTGAGTATAGGGTGATTATTTATTTTATGTTGCCTTGTTGATCCAATCGGAAACGAGTGCAAAATTTGTTTCAAGGGCTGCCTTCCGTTGATTCCAGAGTGAATTTCGGAGACAGAGAGCAGACTTGATGGTATGTTTGTGTCAAGGGTTGCCTTCCGTTGATTCCAGAGGGAATTTCGGAGACAGAGAGCAAACTTGATGGTATGTTTGTTTCAAGGGTTGCCTTCCGTTGATTCCAGTGAACTTCGGAGACAGAGAGCAAACTTGATGGTATGTTTGTGTCAAGGGTTGCCTTCCGTTGATTCCAGAGTGAACTTCGGAGACAGAGAGCAAACTTGATGGTGTATTTAATTGTGTTTGATGAGATCTGTGTGAGAAACTGTGTATTGTCTGTGTGAGCATGACTGAAATGTGAATGTGGCCATACGTCCTGGAGTGTAATTGTTATCACGTGATAAGAGTAAATAAATCCTGTAAATAAAGGGATAAAGCATAATATTAATCCTATAGAAAAGGAATATAGTATGAAGTATGAACCCTGTAAAATAAAGGGACAGGGATGTAGGTATACAGTATATATTCCCAAAACAAATAAAGGAACGGGTATGAATGTTGAATAATAATTGCTTGAAGTCTTACCTGTATAGGTTGTTGAGATTGAAAGTCTAACATTTTAATAAAGTTTATATCTATTGTTAATGTGAAAAACTTTATCTAAAGGATTGGTTGAATAATAATATGTAACATTGGCAAATAGGAAAAAGGTGGCAGATATTGCTGTATGGTATTGGATTATCAGAAGTTTTTTTTGCATCACTTTGAGAATCTGTGTGTAATTGAAAACTTTAAAAAAGGTATTATGGAGGAATGTTTGTACAGATGATATTATTTTGAGGGATAAGAGATTCAAGGTAAAAAGTTTTGCCTATATTGAATAATTATGGCAGCAACGCCTGTGGAACTTATGGGCCTGAAATATCCATTGTGCAAACAAATGATCAATGAACTTTCTAAAAAATGGCAGAAAAGAACAAAAAACATGTACACAAATTGGCCAACTGAGGGTTCGTTTGATTTATCTTTATTAGAAGAAATGGATACATTAATAAAAAATCATAAAATTAAAGGGGTCAGTAAAAAACATAAGAAAAGACAGGAAAAAAGAGAAAAAGAACAAGAAGTGTTGTCCTTGTTTAAGAAAGAAGGACAACTATTACTTAAACAGGCAAGAAAAATACTTGAGGAAGGAAACTCAAAGAAAGAGGATATCTGTGCCTCAGAAAGTGTCTGTGCATCCCCCCCTCCATATGTGACCTCTGAAGGTCAATTTCCATTAGTGAAAGGAAGGTTAGAGGCGAAATGGAGGTTGAGGGAAACATAGAGGTAAGTGAAGAAAAACAGATGGAGCCAGAAGTAAGATAAAAAATCTGTTCAGATAGAAGCAGACAGCGAAGCCCGTATTTAGATTGTTACAAGCATGCAAAAGCAGCTCTAATACAGGTAAAAGCACAGTATGAACAAAACATACCAAGAGAAAAGGAAACAGCTGAGCAGACTGAAAGAGAAGACATGGAAAGTGAGTTAGAAGCAAGGAAATTAGAGGAAGAGATTACTAGAAGGATTAACGAAGCTGATAGATTTGGGGAGGAGACGAATACATTGAGAAGAAGAAGAAGGGAATCAAGAGAAAGTAGAGTTGAGGAAGAAGAAATGGAGCCTTCATCTGATGACAGATTGTGGTCACGTGATAAAGATAATGGACGGCTTAGGCCGGTAGCCAACAACTTCCGATTTTGATAAAAGGGAATCAGGGAGAATATATTCCATGGGCTTCACGGGATCTACAGGGGCTTGTCACTCGCCTCCCCGACATCAACGAGGGGGCGGGAAAGTGGATAACCATTTTGAGAATGAGACAGCTGGCAATCTTTTAGCTGTGGGGGACCTTACATTTACATTTACATTTAGGCATTTGGCAGACGCTTTTATCCAAAGCGACTTACAGTGCACTTATTACAGGGACAATCCCCCTGGAGCAACGTGGAGTAAAGTGTCTTGCTCAAGGATACACTGGTGGTGGCTGCTGGGATCGAACCAGCAACCTTTTGATTTACCAGTTCAGTGGTTTAACCCACTAGACCACCATCTCCACCTTAAAGCGCTTCTTGCAAAAACTATTGGATTATCAAAGTTGGGAGAAATCCTACAAGCATCTGGCTTAGATAGAGCTGTGGACTCACATTCCAGGGACGGAATTGTTTTTGACATGTATCGCCCCGCTGTGTGGCAAGCATTGCGTGTTGAATATCCCACCAGAGTCGACCCTAAAGCTTTGAAAGGTGATCAATTAATGGACACTGACACTCCAGTCAGTTACATTCAGAGACACTTAAAAAGATGGAAACAGGAGACTGAAGGGGATCCAGAAGGAGACCATTAATGGCTATATTATTCAGAAATTCTATTACTGAAGCCATGCCATCAGAGATAAGAAGCAAGTTGGAAGATGTAGTCGGATTAAACTTCCAAATCCCACAGAGAATTTGTTGACATTGTGTCGCATATAATAGGAAAGTACAGAAGAAATGAACAAACCCTAAAAAATCAAGAGAAAGAACTACAACGTAAGCTTACTCACTTACAGCTTGAAGAACTGACAACTAAAAATAAGAAAAAGCTTCAGGCAGTTGTAAAACAGCAAGACTCTAACCAAATGGCTGTAATGACTTCTTTGAATGCTCCCTTACCAGCTATCCAAACAACGTTCCCTGCAGGAAACCTTCCAGACACCCACCAGAGCCTGCACCCATCTTTAATGTTTTTACTCACCAGCAGGCCCCGCTGGGAGAATGGCAGAGAAACCACAGACAAGTGGACCGAGAGGGAGAGGAAATGGGCCTCCTGGAATGTGCTGGGGATGTGGTCAGCTCGGACATAACAAGCAGAAATGTCCATTCAATCCATGGCCTCAGGCCCTCAAGGGTGGAAGGGGGATGGGTTGGCAAGCACCTTTTAGGGGTCCTGTGAACCCTTGGGGAGGTACAAATCAGGAATACTAGCGATGCCCAGAGAATCCTATAGGGGAGTGTCAACTACCAATTTTAACATCTAATGCAAATCAAGAACCATATTGCAAATTGAAATAGAAGGGAAAACCATACCAATGATGATAGACACAGGAGCAGTTTATTCATGTGTAAAATCAAATTAAGCCTCACACCTCCCCATGTCTGGAAATATGTTCAGCAACACTTGAACAGTGTCATGGAGATTCCATAAAAGTGGTAACAAGATTATCTCAAGGAGGTCACAAAGTGTCTAAAACCAAACTGCAATATTGCCTGCCACAGGTTGAATATTTAGGACGATTGATAGCATATGGCACAAAGGCCATAGCGCCATCACATTAAGAAGGCATAGAAAAGCTCCAATGCCACAAACAGAACGCCTGATGTTGACCTTTTTAGGAATGACTGGATTGAGGCGCGACCACAGATGCTAAAAAAAAAGAAAAAAAAAGAAAAGCGTTCACATGGACATATTGTTGCACCGACTTCACTGCTGCACATCCTTATTGTAGATGCACATGGTTTTGACCATTGTGCAAAGGGGGAAGTAATAAGGAAAATTAAACTGCAAGGGTATTGGTCTCCATACTTGTTGAATTTTTGTATACATGTGAGATCTGTGCTCTGAATTTTTGTCTACATGTGAGATCTGTGCTAAGTATAATTTATAATCCACAAAGCCAAGAACGGCCCAAAAATCTAATGGTATTCTCAAGTCCAAGCTCAACAAAATATGTGTAAGTACTAAACTTAATTGGGTTGATGCTCTACCTCTTGCTTTAATGAGTTACCGCATGCAGACTAACAGAATTACTAATTTAACACCTCATGAAATGCTTACAGGTCGACCTATGCCCGGTCCCATGCAGCAGAGGCCCATACAAAGGACCCCCATTAGAGCAATTGCAAATGGAATTAAGATCTATATGAAAAAACTAACTTCTATCCATAAAGCTATTTGTGTGCAGGAAAAGAGAAAGGAGTCGTGTAAGGAGACGGAGACAACCTGTCCAATAACCCCAGGGGATCAAGTTTATCTAAGGGTGTTCAGGAGGAAATGGAACGAACCGAGAAGGGAAGGACCATATAAAGTTGCAGCAGCTACTCCTACCGCAGTCCAAGTGGAAGGAAAAACCACCTGGTATCATCTGAACCACTGCACGAGAGTTCCTAAAGAAAAAACTGGAACAGGAGAAATAAGATCAGAAGCGAATGAGCAAGAAAGTCCGGTTGTTGACAACAACGAATTGCAAAGTGTGGAAGAAGGAAACGAACAAAGCAATGAAAATGAAAGCTCTGACAATATGCCTGTTCGTCATATGCTTGTCACAAGTTCAAGTTACAGGCAACATCACAGCTCCATATCCTATAACTCACAACCACACTTCCCTATCATTAACTTTTCAGGCCTCAGCGAAACCCAGTAACAACTCAGTAAATGAACTGTATAAAAAACAACGAAGGAACATTGAAGAAGATACAGCATGTATGAGGGTGATACTAAACTAGATGCCTTATGGGAAACAGCACAGAGTAATCAATGGTATGAATGGGCAACCTATACAGCAACAGAGGTAAAAAGAAAGACTGTTTACTCTGCACTAAAACACCGATGAGCCAAGTGATAGTAGTTCCAAATCCTTTTGATTATGAACATTGTGCTAAATTCAAGAGAGACTTTTGCCATTTGGTAAAAGACGTAAGATCTTTTTGTCCAGCTGAATGTTTGGGGTTCCTAAGCAATTATCACCACATGCAGCTTCTAAAGCATATACCTCTATTGAGAGCAAAATGTAAACATGTTGAAATAACTGAAAGTATAAAAATGCAAGATAACCAAGTAGAAATTCCACCATGGTATACCATAGACTATAGTAAGGAATATGAATGTTTTTTCAAATCCACAGGGGTTTACAAACATGGGACAATTTAAAGGGAAATGCAGCATCATTTGGAATATAGATAAATAATTTTTCTAGATGTAGATGACTCTAGGGATGTCAAACCCTTTCGGGCCGCAGGAATAAGAAGAGGAGAAAAGATAAGTCCAGCTGAAACTTGTGAAAATCAAACTATCTTTACCCAAAGCAAAGTTGTATCACGATCAAACTAAAGCCTTAGCTGACTATTTCTGGATTTGTGGAAAAAGAAAGCTATTGTCTTCTTTACCCCTCGGATGGAAAGGAAAATGTACGAGAGTACGATTAATACAAGAAATCAAAATAATAGAATGGGATTCAGAATCCACAAGGGAAACGAATAAAACAATTAATCACAGAACTAAGAGAAGTTACACACCAGATCCTAAAGTTTACATAGACTCCATAGGACAGCCTAGAGGCATACCGGATCAGTTCAAAGCACGAGATGAAGTTAAATCAGGTTTTGAATCAATATTCATTTGGATTTCACCAAAAAAATACAGAATGGATAAATATATATACTACAATCAACAAAGATTTAACTATACAAATGAAGCTTTAATTGCTTTAGGAGAACAATTAGATGCAACCAGTAAAATGTCATGGCAAAACAGATTAGCCCTGAATTGGATGTTAGCAGACAAAGAAGGTGTGTGTGTCCTATTTGGCAATCAATGTTGTACTTATATACCTAATAATACATCACCAGAAGGAACATTTACTAAAGCCATGACTAAACTCAAAGAATTACAAATAGAATTGGCAACTAATTCTGGAAAAGATGAAAAAAACATGGGATTGGATTAATTTAAAATTAGGAGTTTGGGGAGAATGGGTAGTGAAATTAGGAATACTTTTGGGAGTGACAATTTATAGGAGGATTACTGTTTTGCTGTGCAATACCTTTATTAAAATCCCTAATTATTAAAGCCACAGTTAAACAGATGAACATGTTAAGGTACCATGATGATGAGAAAAGAACTTTGACTCAACAAGAATGTTATCAAGACTTACTAAACCAAACAGGATTGACTTTGCAACAGGCAGAAGAGAGTTAGAATACCTCTAATAATATTAGGAAGGAACACTAAATAAATGTATTTTGCAACCTAATCAATATTATGCATATATTGTTTTCATATTATCTTGTTTTCATATTACGCATGGTTTATTTTTAGTTTTACATGTAATGCATTTTTTATCTTTATAATTTCTGTTTTTGTGCACATTTAATTTTCTTTTCTTTCCTTTAATTCATATTTCATTTTTTATGCGCATTTCGTTTATCTTCATTTCTTTTATCTTCATTTATTTACATTTCATTTTTGCTTATCGCAATATATTCTACTTTAATTTTATATTTACCATTCTTTTATTGTTGTATGTACTCCAATTTTATTTTGTTTACTCTTATTTGATGATATATTCTACATAACTGTGAAACCACAGGCAAGAGCAGAACCTATTGCACGCACATGCTTTAAACAAGTTTTTTGTAAACCTTTAATCTTAGTTATCAGAATCTTTTACTTCCTTCCTGTCAATAAAGAAGAAAGATGTTTGGTTCTGATAATCCAGAATGCTGTGGCATGGTCAGTTGGTAATAGAAAATTCTGACAACTTAGTCATTAGATAGATATTGTGAGCTGTATCATGAAACAGTATTCTGGGACATGATACGTAAAAACGTATCAAAGGGGGAAATGTTGAAGATATTTTTGGCTAAAATATAGACGAATAATGTATATAATTGTTTACCATTATAAAGTCATTTTAAAAGTTTCTTATCTAGGAGGCCAAATGTTGGTTGACACAAAGGAACCACTATGTGGGCCAGGGGAGGAAAACACATCTGTTTTACATTATATTGGGGGTCTCATATAACTCAGGTTGACACTGTGTGTGTGTGTGTGTGTTAAGCACATTATATAAGGGTACTTCCAAGACCAGAGAGACAGTGACATTGCAATCCTACTCCATTATTAAAGTGGCTTTTGTATCAAAACTCGAGACTCAAGAATAATTCTTCAGAACACGCAAAGAAAATTCACAACATTATCTGGTTAATAAACCTCATTTCATTGGAAATCGTGTCCCTTCAATTTTTGAATATGCAAGGACGCCTATAAAGTCCAACACTAGAAATCTTGAACGGTTTCAGAATGCAGTCCTGTTGAAACGCTGAGTTTAGGTGTCCGAAGATCCATGGCCTAATCGGAGCCGCAAGCCGGGTTGTCCGTTGGATTGTCTCGCGTTTTCTCTTTCTTTTTCCTTCTAATTCTGCCCGAAGTGTATTGGTGATGGTGTTTTTAAATGCATACCTGCCCTGCCCCCAGGTGGCCTGCGGGCCAATGCCATGAAGGCGATAAGTTGGCCAGATAAAGTTCCTTTGTTTCTCTTGGTGCCTCATTTGTATAGCTCTGACAGTATGGTCAGTTTGCATTTAATACCAAAACTTAGTTGGACATAGTATGATCATCACACAGGGAATTAACAGAGGAGTAGTTACATAGGAAATGTGGCAAGGGGGGCGTGGTTAGTGACGTCTGCACCGGGGAGGAGAGACACGGGAAAGACGGTAAACAAGTAGGTCGATTACAGATTAAGATCACCTGCGTTTCATTACAGTGATTGGTGAGGAGACCGCTTAAAGGCTCGCAGTATTCAGAGAGACATGAGAGAGACCGACTGGGAGACCTGACAGCCAGCCACCCACCCACCCATACATAACAGACGGAGATTGTGGAATTTTACGGACAGAGTTCCGGAAAACCCGAAGGAGTTAATTTTGAGTATTATTGACCATTTTTGTGTAAATAAAAGTCTTCTTGTCCCAGTCGAGCCGACCCCGCCTCCTTTCTTCCGCCCTCTTACAAACTATTCTACAGGAAACATGCTAGGTTTTGAGCTTTGAATCATCCCCAACGTATGAATAAAAACCCTAAATCAAAACTTGCATCATTACTGATTACAGATAACTTAAGATGGCCAGAGTGCCAACACACCAGAAGGATATTTACATATATAAAGTGAAGCACAGTTTAATCACATAAGTTCCTATTTGTCATAAAAGTTTCTCCGGTCAGCATCAGATGTTAAGTTGAGACAGAGAGACTTCTCACCTCTGCTTTGAAGCTTAGGAGTTGTGATGTATGTTAATTGTGTTATAATTCCTTACCTGAGGATGGCGCTCTCAGTCTAGGATGTGTTAGGTTGGAACCTGCAAGAGCGAGAAAAAAAAAGAGTTCAGTAGAACAACAAGTCGCATGAAACCGTGTCTCCGTGAGTTATTAAAACGCATCCAATAAACATCACATGGTGTCAGAAGAAAACCATGGAGCAGTTGAAGCCTCCTAACAGTTTGGATTTCGAGGGAAATCTAGCGGAAAACTGGCGAACATGGATTCAAAAGTTTGATCTGTATCTGATTGCAACTGGCATTGCAGAGAAGAGTGACAAGGTAAAATGTGCGACATTTCTTCACGTGGCGGGAGATGATGCCATAAAGGTATTTAATACCATGGACTTTGATGATGATGTGGATGATTTTGATGTGCTCAAAGATAACTTTCGAGAGTACTGTGAGCCAAGAAAGAATATTACGTATCTGAGGCATATGTTTTTCACGAGAGCACAGGGACCGAACGAAACCATTGATGCATACGTGACTGACCTAAAAAATAAGGCAAAGACTGTGAATTTGGAAGATTAAATGATGACTTGATTAAAGATCGCATTGTCTGTGGTGTTAACAATGACACAGTGAGAGCGAGGCTTCTCAGAGAAAAAAGATTTGAACCTAGCAAAGGCTGTGGATATCTGTCGTGCAAACGAATAACAAAAAGCCATATGAAAGTGCTGCAGGAAGAAGCAGAAGTGGCTGTGAACAAAATCACGAGGACAAGGTCAAACTGTCAGACATGCAAATTTCAAACACGCAGGGAAAGAAAAGGAAGAGTGCACAAGATGTGGTTGTACATGAGCCAAGGAAGTGTCCAGCTTATGGAAAAATATGTAATGAGTGCTCGCGGAAGAACCATTTTAGCCGCATGTGCAAAACACCACAACAAAAAGGCAAACCGAGAAGATTAGAGAAAAAAGTCCATGAGATAGAACAGCAAGAAGATGCTGAATTGTTTATAGGTACCATCGAAGTTGAACGAAGTGAGCAAACAGCTAGCAAATGGCTGACACAAATGAATACAGTCTCTACCATGGAAAGAGAAAACAAGGAATGGACTCAAGAATTAAAAATAAACAACTGCAAACTTACCTTTAAGCTAGATACAGGAGCAGAGTGCAACGTGTTGTCATTTAAAGACTTTGAGAAAACTTCTAACAAGACAACACCTCTGAAGAAATCAAACTGCACGTTAGTTACTTATTCTGGCCACACGATGGAGACAAAGGGTAAAGCAAGGCTTAAATGTGGTTACAAAGACACTGAGTTTGATCTAGAATTTCAAGTTGTAGATGAAGATTCACCAGCAATTCTGGGAAGAGAAGCATGCTCAAAACTTGGACTGATTAAAAGAGTGTACAAAGTAGAGAACAAAGACCAAAATGACATTCTGAGTGAATATCAAGATGTGTTTACTGGTTTAGGATGTGTACCAGGACTGCATCGCATACAGCTCAATCCAGATGTTGCTCCAGTCATTCACGCACCACGGAAAGTACCCATAGCGTTAAAGGACAAAGTCAAAATGGAACTGAACCGAATGGAAGATATTGGAGTCATAGTGAAGCAAACCGAGCCCACTGATTGGGTTAATAGTATGGTTACAGTGGTAAAGCCAGAGAAACTCAGGATCTGCATCGATCCACAAGATCTTAACAAAGCCATCAAAAGAGAGCATTATCCATTGCGTACAATCGAAGAAATAGTAGCTGAGATGCCAAATGCTAAAGTATTCTCAGTGGTTGATGCCAATCATGGATTCTGGCAAGTACAGCTGGATGAGGAGAGCTCCAAACTATGCACTTTCAACACTCCTTTTGGGAGATACCGGTTTTTGAGACTTCCTTTTGGTATAGTTTCAGCTCCAGAAGTGTTTCAAAAGTGTATTGCACAACGACTAGAAGGCTTAGATGGAGTTGTAAACATAGTGGATGACATTCTGGTGTGGGGTGAAGACATAGAACAACACGACAAGAGACTAAGACAACTGTTAGACAGAATCAGAAACATCAATCTAAAGTTGAACAAAAAAGTGCAAGATCAGGATGACGAAGTCAGCTATGTTGGACACATTTTGACTGCAGAAGGGTTGAAGCCAGACAAAGAGAAAGTCAGAGCGATACAGAACATGCCAGAGCAGAGGACAAAGCTGCACTTATGAGGTTCTTAGGACTGCTTCAGTATCTGTCCAAGTTCGTTCCAAACATGTCAGACATCAATGCTCCGTTGAGGAAACTGCTAGAGGGAGATGTAGCATGGCATTGGGAGTTAGAACAAGAGAAGAGCTTTGAAAGACTGAAGTCACTTGTGAGCAACGCCCCAGTGTTGAAGTACTTTGATGTCAACAAAGAGATAATGCTGTCAGTGGACGCAAGCGCTGAAGGTCTGGGAGCAGTGTTGATGCAAGAAGGACATCCGGTGGCATTCGGCTCAAGGTCTCTTACTGAGTGTCAGAAAAGATATGCCCAAATAGAAAAAGAGCTTTTGGCGATTGTCTACGGCTGCGAGAAGTTCCATCAGTACGTCTATGGAAAAACAGTACAAGTGGAGACGGATCATAAGCCTTTGGAGACCGTGTTTAAAAAGTCTCTCCAAAAAGCTCCTCCGAGACTACAGAGAATGCTGATGAGATTGCAGCTATATGATTTACGTGTCAGCTACAAGCCAGGAAAGGAATTATACATAGCAGACACTCTGAGTCGAGCTTACCTAAGAGAACAAACGGAACCACTCCTGGAAGATGAGTTACAAATTCATACGTTGTCAGTTTGTCTGCCAATCTCAAGGAAAAGCAGAATACATTCAGAACAGCAACAGCAGAAGATGAAGAGTTGCAAAAAGTTGTGGAAGCAGTTCAGTCAGGATGGCCTGCAGACATAAGACAAGTTCCAGCAGACATAAAAAAGTACTGGACTTACAGAGAAGAACTTACCTGTTCCGATGGGTTACTCTTCAAGAACTGGAGAATTGTAGTTCCACAAAGCTTGAGAGCAGATATGCTAAAAAGAGTTCATGAATCACATCTGGGTATTGTCAAATGCAAAGAGAGGGCAAGAGATGTGATGTTTTGGCCCAGCATGGCAAAACAAATTGAGGATGTTGTGTTGAAGTGTGCTATCTGTAATACTTTCAGACGGAGTAACACCAAAGAGCCACTCATCTGCCATGACATTCCAGACAGAGCATGGGCGAAAGTAGGAGTAGACTTGTTCCACTTCGACAGAGGAGAGTATTTGATGTGTGTTGATTACTTTTCAAAGTTTCCAGAGATTGCTAAACTCACACAGACAACAAGCAAACATGTGGTGACAGCTCTTAAATCCATTTTTTGCGAGACATGGGATCCCGGATGAAGTGTTGTCGGATAATGGTCCGCAATTCTCAAGTGCAGAATTCAAAGCATTTGCAGAAAACTGGGAGTTTGGACATACCACCTCAAGTCCTGGATTTCCACAGGCAAATGGGCAAAGTGAAAGAGCAATCCAGACTGTCAAGAACCTGTTAAAGAAAGCACAGGAGAGCCAAAGAGATCCTTATACTGCTCTATTGGAGTACAGAAATGCTCCTTTGGATGGTGTGAAACTATCTCCTGCACAGATGCTTATGGGTCGAAGACTGAAAACAAAATTGCCTACATCAACACAGCTGTTGAGACCACAACTGTACAGAAATGTACATAAAGACATCAAGGCCAGACAGCTGAAACAGAAAAGTTACTTTGACTGTGGAGCAAAACAGTTACCACCTATAGCAGAAGGAGAGAAAGTGAGAGTAAAAGTCAAAAACAACTGGCAACCAGCAATTGTGTTGAGGAGTCATGAACAACCAAGATCATATGTGATTCAAAGGCCTGACGGAAACACCTTCAGAAGAAATCGAAGACACCTGCTTAAAACCAGAGAAATGACTTTTTCACAACCAAGCTCTATAGAGTTGGATGAATGTTTTTCAGCAAACAGTGAGAGTGAAGAGAGTAGTACACGAGTGCAGTCACCTGCACTGTCACCAGTGAAAAGTCCTGTAACACCAACTGTGGACAAGGAAGAACAGGTCAAAAGGTCAAGATGGGGTAGACTGATTAGGCAACCAAAACTCTATTCTCCATGAAAGCATTAAAGAGGAGTTAAAGAGTAAAAATGTTTATAGTTAATGGGTTGTGGAAACATCACTGATTTATCTAAGTTATAGTGTTAATTGAGAAATTAATAATAGCAGTTGTGTTGTGTAATCTATTTCTTAAGAGAGGAGATGTGATGTATGTTAATTGTGTTATAATTCCTTACCTGAGGATGGCACTCTCAGTCTAGGATGTGTTAGGTTGGAACCTGCAAGAGCGGGGAATAAAAAGAGTTCAGTAGAACAACAAGTCGCATGAAACCGTGTCTCCGTGAGTTATTAAAACGCATCCAATAAACATCACACACCTCGTAGGTAAATGATGGACAATGCCAATTTGTGTTATTATTCAATGAGTTATTCAGCTCAAACCAACTGTAAATCACACACTAGACAATGGGCTTCGTGGTGATGTGCTTTACAGCTCTCAGTTGTGCCATATAAGCCTGAACAAGGTGTGTACATTTGCAACTTACTGGTAATGTGTCAAAAGTGTTATGAGTGGGATGATTTGACTTATTTGGCCATCACCTGTTAATTACAGCGTTATAACACGTTTATTAAGCCTAAAGACGGTGTGTCCATTATACACCTATTTACACCCCATCGAATAGGTTATGAGTGGATACGTTTTTTTTACTAGTATATAAATGTTATTATTAAATGAGTTATTCAGCTCAAACCAACTGTAAATCACACAATAGACACTGGGCTTCGTGGTGATGTGCTTTACAGCTCTCAGTTGTGCCACATAAGCCTTAACAAGGTGTGTACATTTGCAACTTACTTCTAATGTGTCAAAAGTGTTATGAGTGGGATGATTTTACTTATTCGGCCATCACCTGTTAATTACAGCGTTATAACACGTTTATTAAGCCTAAAAACGGTGTGTCCATTATACACCTATTTACACCCCATCGAATAAGTTATGAGTGGGATACGTTTTTTTAATAAGTATATAAATGTGTTATTATTAAATGAGTTATTCAGCTCAAACCAACTGTAAAGCACACAGGAGACACTGGGCTTCGTGATGATGTGCTTTACAGCTCTCAGTTGTGCCACATAAGCCTGAACAAGGTGTGTACATTTGCAACTTACTGGAAATGTGTCAAAATGTTATGACTGGGATGATTTGACTTATTTGGCCATCACCTGTTAATTACAGCGTTATAACACGTTTATTAAGCCTAAAAACGGTGTGTCCATTATACACCTATTTACACCCCATCGAATAGGTTATGAGTGGGATACTTTTTTTACTAAGTATATAAATGTGTTATTATTAAATGAGTTATTCAGCTCAAACCAACTGTAAATCACACAATAGACACTGGGCTTCGTGTGATGTGCTTTACAGCTCTCAGTTGTGCCCCATAAGCCTAAACAAGGTGTGTACATTTGCAACTTACTGGTAATGTGTCAAAAGTGTTATGAGTGGGATGATTTGACTGATTTGGCCATCACCTGTTAATTACAGCGTTATAACACGTTTATTAAGCCTAAAAACGGTGTGTCCATTATACACCTATTTACACCCCATCGAATAGGTTATGAGTGGGATACGTTTTTTTACTTAGTATATAAATGTGTTATTATCAAATGAGTTATTCAGCTCAAACCAACTGTAAAGCACACAGGAGACACTGGGCTTCGTGATGATGTGCTTTACAGCTCTCAGTTGTGCCACATAAGCCTTAACAAGGTGTGTACATTTGCAACTTACTGGAAATGTGTCAAAAATGTTATGAGTGGGATGATTTGACTTATTTGGCCATCACCTGTTAATTACAGCGTTTAACACGTTTATTAAGCCTAAAAACGGTGTGTCCATTATACACCTATTTACACCCCATCGAATAGGTTATGAGTGGGATACGTTTTTTTACTAAGTATATAAATGTGTTATTATTAAATGAGTTATTCAGCTCAAACCAACTGTAAAGCACACAATAGACACTGGGCTTCGTGGTGATGTGCTTTACAGCTCTCAGTTGTGCCACATAAGCCTTAACAAGGTGTGTACATTTGCAACTTACTGGTAATGTGTCAAAAATGTTATGAGTGGGATGATTTGACTTATTTGGCCATCACCTGTTAATTACAGCGTTATAACACGTTTATTAAGCCTAAAAACGGTGTGTCCATTATACACCTATTTACACCCCATCGAATAGGTTATGAGTGGGATACGTTTTTATTAAGTATATAAATGTGTTATTATTAAATGAGTTATTCAGCTCAAACCAACTGTAAAGCACACATAGACACTGGGCTTCGTGTGATGTGCTTTACAGCTCTCAGTTGTGCCACATAAGCCTGAACAAGGTGTGTACATTTGCAACTTACTGGTAATGTGTCAAAAGTGTTATGAGTGGGATGATTTGACTTATTTGGCCATCACCTGTTAATTACAGCGTTATAACACGTTTATTAAGCCTAAAAACGGTGTGTCCATCATTTACCTATGGAAGCCCTGTCAAAAAAGCTATTTGTGGCATGTACATTCGTAACTTATTTAATGGGCACCTCGTAGGTAAATGATGGACAATGCCAATTTGTGTTATTATTCAATGAGTTATTCAGCTCAAACCAACTGTAAAGCACACAGGAGACACTGGGCTTCGTGATGATGTGCTTTACAGCTCTCAGTTGTGCCACATAAGCCTTAACAAGGTGTGTACATTTGCAACTTACTGGAAATGTGTCAAAAATGTTATGAGTGGGATGATTTGACTTATTTGGCCATCACCTGTTAATTACAGCGTTATAACACGTTTATTAAGCCTAAAAACGGTGTGTCCATCATTTACCTATGGAAGCCCTGTCAAAAAAGCTATTTGTGGCATGTACATTCATAACTTATTTAATGGGCACCTCGTAGGTAATTGATGGACAATGCCTATATGTGTTTTTACCTGTTAATTACAGCGTTATAACACGTTTATTAAGCCTAAAAACGGTGTGTCCATCATTTACCTATGGAAGCCCTGTCAAATAAGCTATTTGTGGCTTCGTAACTTATTTAATGGGCACCTCGTAGGTAAATAATGGACAATTCCTGTATGTGTTATTACATGCTAATTATAGCGTTTATTAACGGTGTGTCCATCATTTACCTATGGAAGCCCTGTCCAAAAAGTTATTTGTGGGATGTACATTCGTAACTTATTTAATGGGCACCTCGTAGGTAAATAATGGACAATGTCTCTATGTGTTTTTAACTCTCAATTACAGCGTTATAACACGTTTATTAAGCCTAAAAACGGTGTGTCCATCATTTACCTATGGAAGCCCTGTCAAAAAAGCTATTTGTGGCATGTACATTCGTAACTTATTTAATGGGCACCTCGTAGGTAAATGATGGACAATGCCAATTTGTGTTATTATTCATTGAGTTATTCAGCTCCAACCAACTGTAAATCACACAATAGGGGCTTCATGATGATGTGCTTTACAGCTCTCAGTTGTGCCCCATAAGCCTAAACAAGGTGTGTACATTTGCAACTTACTGGTAATGTGTCAAAAGTGTTATGAGTGGGATGATTTGGCTCATTTGGCTCATTTGGCCATCACCTGTTAATTACAGCGTTATAACACGTTTATTAAGCTTAAAAACGGTGTGTCCATTATACACCTATTTACACCCCATCGAATAGGTTATGAGTGGGATACGTTTTTTTACTAAGTGTTACTTACGGTAATGTGTCAAAAGTGTTATGAGTGGGATGCTTTGACTCATTTGGCCATCACCTGTTAATTACAGCGTTATAACACGTTTATTAAGCTTAATAACGGTGTGTCCATTATTCACCTATTTACACCCCATCAAATAGGTTATGAGTGGGACTTCCTGTGACGTATCAATACACAGGAAGTGACAGTCATAACTTATTTGATAGTGGCCTCGTAGGCTTCCATTGGACAATACTTTAAATGGCTTATTTTAAGACTTTAAACAACTTTAGCATGACAAACCCAAATATATGTATCCTAAAAGCACTCCTTATTGTTACATTCCCCACTTTAGGTTTTTTAAAAGGCCTACTTTGCATACACATGAAGTATTCACAGAAACAAGTCCCTGCCCAGCTTTTTATGCATAATAATGCATTATTTTTGTGCAAATGCTTTGGGGCTTCGAATGCTAGCCCTTCACATCCTTAAGCAACACATATTCAAAGCCCATACCCCTCACAGTAGGGCAAGTGCTCGAAAAAAATTCACAAAAAAAATTCACAAAAAATTAAGGTCTCACAGCGACCCCAAAACGGGCAAATATAGCACACAACGAGGCCGTACCGACTCCATACTCTAGGAACAGAATGAGGGGCCACCACGAGATATAGAACTTGAATTGGGGTAATTCGAAGCCCCCGGGGTCATTCGGGGGTCATCGTACGATAACCACCTATGAAAATAATGGGATAGGCTGCAGCTGTCAGAGGCTCCCGTACGGCCCGCGCAGGCCCCAGGAGCCCAACACTTAGCAGAAAGTTGCGTCACGTGACCCTCAACGACATACCGAGGGGGCTAGGTCGAGACGCAAAGTTTAATATTTTTCCTTATTTTTCATACATCTCTCTTCCTCCCATTGTTCTCTATGGGCCGTGGGCCTGGAAAATGTTCATTTTAAGACTTTTAATAACTTTCGTGTGACAATCTCACAGATATGCATTCTAGAAGCACCCCATAAAGATATATTACACAATTCAGGCTGTTAAAATGTTTATTTTGCATACATGTTGACTTTTGACAGAATTATGCTCTCTGCCCAGCTTTTATGCATAATTATGCTTTATTTTTGTGCAAATGCTTTGGGGCTTCGAATGCTAGTCCTTCACATCCTTAAGCAACACATATTCAAAGCCCATACCCCTCACAGTAGGGCAAGTGCTCGAAAAAAAATCACAAAAAATATTCACAAAAAATTACGGTCTCACATGGAGCCCAAAACGGGCAATATAGCACATAACGTGGTAGTACCGACTCCATACTCTAGGAACCGAATGAGGGGGCCGTGACTAGACATAGAATTTGAATTGGGGTCGTTCGAACGTCCAGGGTCAGTTCTGGGGTCATCGTACGACAGCCACCTATGAGCACACCAGGATAGGTTACAAGTGTCAGCGGCTCCCGTACGGCCCAAGGGGTCTCTAGAGACCCCCAAATTTATATTCTGGTAGTCTGTAGGCCCCTGTTTCACATACCGAAAGGGCGGCTTCCTAGAGCCGAAGCAAACAGTTTCAGTGTGTTTCACACAATTCTCTCAATCAGGCCTCTTCGACTGAAAGGCACAAAGAGGCTCTTTCATTGGCAAAATGAACCAGAGTGATGTTCAATCTTTTTTCCCCCAAATGGCATTTAGAAGTGACCTAGACTGACGAAACTCGCTATGAAGGTTCATGGGACCCCCACCGTATACCTTGGCGAACATCAAGGCCCTGTGACCTTTCTACCCCTGTATTCTAGAGCGTACATTAGCAGCCTATTTGTAGGCCGACGGTGTCTTTTCGGGCAAACCGAGTGGTCGACGAGGTCGGAGGGGCACGGAACTCCAAGACCCGACCCGGGGGCCCGTGACGGGCCACATACGTGAAAATTGGGCCAATCGGACCATTCTGCGCAGTGTCCATCATGAGCCTATGAAAATTAATGGGATAGGTTACGAGTGTCAGCGGCCCCCGTAGGGCCCAGGGGGTCTCTAAAGGCCCCCAAATGTATATTCTGGTAGTCCGTAGGCCCCTGTTTCACATACCGAAAGGGCGGAATTCTAGAGCCGAAGCAAACAGTTTTAGTGTGTTTCACACAAATTTCTCAATCAGGCCTCTTTGACTGAAAGGCACAAAGAGGCTCTTTCATTGGCAAAATGAACCAGAGTGAGGTTCAATTCTTTTTTCACAAAAATGGCACTTAGAAGAGACCTAGACTGACGAAACTCGCAGTCAAGGTTCATGGGACCCCCACCGTATACCTTGACGAACATCGAGGCCCTGTGACCTTTTGACCCCTGGATTCTAGAGCGTACATTAGGAGCCTACTTGTAGGCCGACGGTGTCTTTTCGGGCAAACCGAGAGGTCGACGAGGTCGGAGGGGCGCGGAACTCCAAGACCCGACCCGGGGGCCCGTGACGGGCCACATACGTGAAAATTGGGCCAATCGGACCATTCTGCGGAAGTGTCCATCATGAGCCTATGAAAATAATGGAATAGGCTGCAGCTGTCAGAGGCTCCCGTACGGCCCGCGCAGGCCCCAGGAGCCCAACACTTAGCAGAAAGTTGCGTCACGTGACCCTCGACGACATACCGAGGGGGCTAGGTCGAGACGCAAAGTTTAATATTTTTCCTTATTTTTCATACATCTCTCTTCCTCCCATTGTTCTCTATGGGCCGTGGGCCTGAAAAATGTTCATTTTAAGACTTTTAATAACTTTCGTGTGACAATCTCACAGATATGCATTCTAGAAGCACCCCATAAAGATATATTACACAATTCAGGCTGTTGAAATGCTTATTTTGCATACAAGTGGACTTATGACAGAATTATGCCTCTGCCCAGCTTTTTATGCATAATTATGCTTTATTTTTGTGCAAATGCTTTGGGGCTTCGAATGATAGTCCTTCACATCCTTAAGCAACACATATGCAAAGCCCATACCCCTCACAGTAAGGCAAGTGCTTGAAAAAAATCACAAAAGATATTCACGAAAAATTAAGGTCTCAACATTACATTCGTAACTTATCCAATGGGGCCCTACAATAGGTAAATAATGGACAAAGTGTACATTCATAACATGGAAACGGTGTGTACATGAAACACCTACGGGGGCACCGTCAAATAAGTTACGACTGGGACTTCCTGTGACGTATGTGACCACAGGAAGTGCCAATCGCAACTTATCCAATGGGGCCCTATAATAGGTCAGTAATGGACAAAGTGTACATTCATAACTTAGAACACGTGTGTACATGAGACACCTACGGGGGCACCGTCAAATAAGTTACAACTGGGACTTCCTGTGGACAATACTTTAAATGGCTTATTTTAAGACTTTAAACGATTTTCGTATGACAAAGCCACATATATGTGTCCCAAAAGCACTCCTTATTGGTGTGGGGTCGTTCGAACGTCCAGGGTCAGTTCAGGGGTAATCGTACGACAGCAACCTATGAGCACACCGGAGTAGGTTGCATGTGTCAGAGGCTCCTGTAGGGCCCGCACAGGCCCCAGGAGCCCGAAACCTAACAGGAAGGGGGCAAGGTTGGGACGCGAAGTTAAATTTTTGTCTTTATTTTTCGTACATCTCGATGGCTCGCTTGGACCTCTGAGTGCCCGCGCACCGCCTGGCGCGGTCGGCGTGCATATCCGACGACTTTTTGTCAGATACCCCACCAGGGCAACGTTTCGGCACTTTCGGGGTGTAGCGCCATCAATAGGCAGCAAGGGGCGTCAAACTAGCGAATCTAGGTGCGCAACGGACGCGAGGAAGACTCCGGTAGAGTTAGGTGATTAGGGGGATGCGAAAGGCACCTTTCGGACGCACTGATGAAGATTAGGCAGTTAGGGGATGTTTAGGCGTTTTCCGGCCAAGCCCCATCAATAGGCAGCAAGGG
Organism: Triplophysa siluroides; assembly: GCA_006030095.1. Taxonomy (NCBI): domain Eukaryota; kingdom Metazoa; phylum Chordata; class Actinopteri; order Cypriniformes; family Nemacheilidae; genus Triplophysa; species Triplophysa siluroides. The sequence continues at coordinate 8,197 of VCII01000489.1, read as the reverse complement.
GCGTCAAATTGTCGATTCTAGGTGCGCAGCGGGATGTGAGGAAGACTCCGGTAGAGTTAGGTGATTAGGGGGATGCGAAAGGCACCTTTCGGACGCACTGATGAAGATTAGGCAGTTAGGGGGATGTTTAGGCGTTTTCCGGCCAAGCCCCATCAATAGGCAGCAAGGGGCGTCAAATTGTCGATTCTAGGTGCGCAGCGGGATGTGAGGAAGACTCCGGTAGAGTTAGGTGATTAGGGGGATGCGAAAGGCACCTTTCGGACGCACTGATGAAGATTAGGCAGTTAGGGGGATGTTTAGGCGTTTTCCGGCCAAGCCCCATCAATAGGCAGCAAGGGGCGTCAAATTGTCGATTCTAGGTGCGCAGCGGGATGTGAGGAAGACTCCGGTAGAGTTAGGTGATTAGGGGGATGCGAAAGGCACCTTTCGGACGCACTGATGAAGATTAGGCAGTTAGGGGGATGTTTAGGCGTTTCGGGTTAAATCGTCCATTCGCAGTACTTTACCACCCCTTGTGGCATCCATACAGTGACTTTGCGGAAAAATGGCCCCTAAACTACGATAAGGGAAAAACGTCCGGTTGCCATCTGAAAGTGCACGATTTGGCCGTCCAATGGAGCTTACGATCCCTTCGCGCTACTAGTCGTCCAATGGCAATCAATATGAATGGGGTTTTTCCACAAATCACCTAACTTCCCTTAAAGAAGAACTTGGCATGCACCGACATGGGTTACGGCAAGTTTTTGGGGGTCTTGAAGTAACTTCTTCCCGCTTACTTTGCTATGGTGTTGCTGGCGAGTGCCTTCCATCAGTTGAACCCAGTTCGATTAGCGGCCAACCCACTGCAATTTGTTAAAAAAGAGCTGCGCCAAGCACTTCTTTAGCTGTTCTTTAGAATGTTTAAGCCCAGCTCATCCAAGCTATTGGACAGCGCAAAGAAAAGGTTTAACTCCCCGTCAGGGAATTATTTTGGAGAAGGCATGGCAGAAGAACTTGGCATGCACCGACACAAGCCCGGAGCAGTACTTTCAAACGGTCAAGGGGAGTATCCCTTGTTGTAGGGTGCCATCATTTTGGAGGAGGAATGGTAGAGGAACATACACGAAAACCAACACGAGCCTGGATAGCTCAGTCGGTTGAGCATCAGACTTTAATCTGAGGGTCCAGTGTTCAAGTCCCTGTTCGGGCGAGGGCTGTCGTCTTTAGCCTCCACCTCCTGGTTTTGCTGCTTTGGATCTCCAGCTTGCTGAGCAGCAGCAGCGTAGCAATGACAGTGAGAAGGTGGTTGACCTTGTGTAGTTGTGGCCGAGTGGTTAAGGCGATGGACTAGAAATCCATTGGGGTTTCCCCGCGCAGGTTCAAATCCTGCTGACTACGTTTGCGATGAATTGAGCTAAACTGCTGATTTGTCTCTCTAGAGACGAAAAACCCAACTTTATCTCGGGCCTTGCCGTTTGGAGCCACTGCCTTTCTGATAAATCTCCTTGATTGTAGAGTGGTTAGTGCTCTGCGTTGCCGCAGCAACCATGGGTCACGGCAAGATTTTGGGGGTCTTAAAGGGACTGCTTACCGCTCACTTTGGCCCTGTGTTGGTGGCGAGCGCCTTCCATCAGTTGACCCCAGTTCGAATAGCGGCCAATGCACTTCAATTTGTTAAAAGAGCCGTGCCAAGCACTTCCTTAGCTGTTCGTCAAAATGTTTAAGGCCAGGAAGAGCATCAAACTTTTGATCTGAGGGTCCAGGGTTCAAGTCCCTGTTCGGGCGAGGGCTGTCGTCTTTAGCCTCCACCTCCTGGTTTTGCTGCTTTGGCTCTCCATCTTCCAGAGCAGCAGCGTAGCAATGACTGCGAGAAGGTGATTAACCTTGTGTAGTCGTGGCCGAGTGGTTAAGGCGATGGACTAGAAATCCATTGGGGTTTCCCCGCGCAGGTTCAAATCCTGCCGACTACGTTTGCGGTTCATTGAGCTCAGGTGCTGGATTTTCTCTCTAGAGACAATAAACCCAACTACATATCGGGCCGAGCCCTTTCTGCTCACGGCTTTTTCTGGTAGCTCACAGTGATCATATAATTGTTAGTGCTCTGCGTTGTGGCCGCAGCAACCATGGGTCACGGCAAGTTTTTGGGGGTCTTGAAGTAACTTCTTCCCGCTTACTTTGCTATGGTGTTGCTGGCGAGTGCCTTCCATCAGTTGAACCCAGTTCGATTAGCGGCCAACCCACTGCAATTTGTTAAAAAAGAGCTTCGCCAAGCACTTCTTTAGCTGTTCTTTAGAATGTTTAAGCCCAGCTCATCCAAGCTATTGGACAGCGCAAAGAAAAGGTTTAACTCCCCGTCAGGGAATTATTTTGGAGAAGGCATGGCAGAAGAACTTGGCATGCACCGACACAAGCCCGGAGCAGTACTTTCAAACGGTCAAGGGGAGTATCCCTTGTTGTAGGGTGCCATCATTTTGGAGGAGGAATGGTAGAGGAACATACACGAAAATCAACACGAGCCTGGATAGCTCAGTCGGTAGAGCATCAGACTTTTAATCTGAGGGTCCAGTGTTCAAGTCCCTGTTCGGGCGAGGGATGTCGTCTTTAGCCTCCACCTCCTGGTCTTGCTGCTTTGCCTCTCCAGCTTACTGAGCAGCAGCAGCAGCATAGCAATGACCGTGATAAGGTGATTTACCTTGTGTAGTCGTGGCCGAGTGGTTAAGGTGATGGACTAGAAATCCATTGGGGTTTCCCCGCGCAGATTCAAATCCTGCCGACTACGTTTGCGGTGCATTGAACTCAGGTGCGAAATTTTTCTCTAGAGACGAAAAAGCCAACTTCATATCGGGCCGAGCCCTTCCTGCTCACGGCTTTCTTGTAGCTCGCCGTGATCGTATAATGGTTAGTGCTCTGCGTTGTGGCCGCAGCAACCATGGGTTACGGCAAGTTTTTGGGGGTCTTGAAGTAACTTCTTCCCGCTTACTTTGCTATGGTGTTGCTGGCGAGTGCCTTCCATCAGTTGAACCCAGTTCGATTAGCGGCCAACCCACTGCAATTTGTTAAAAAAGAGCTGCGCCAAGCACTTCTTTAGCTGTTCTTTAGAATGTTTAAGCCCAGCTCATCCAAGCTATTGGACAGCGCAAAGAAAAGGTTTAACTCCCCGTCAGGGAATTATTTTGGAGAAGGCATGTCAGAAGAACTTGGCATGCACCGACACAAGCCCGGAGCAGTACTTTCAAACGGTCAAGGGGAGTATCCCTTGTTGTAGGGTGCCATCATTTTGGAGGAGGAATGGTAGAGGAACATACACGAAAACCGACACGAGCCTGGATAGCTCAGTCGGTTGAGCATCAGACTTTTAATCTGAGGGTCCAGTGTTCAAGTCCCTGTTCGGGCGAGGGCTGTCGTCTTTAGCCTCCACCTCCTGGTTTTGATGCTTTGGATCTCCAGCTTGCTGAGCAGCAGCGTAGCAATGACAGTGAGAAGGTGGTTAACCTTGTGTAGTTGTGGCCGTACCCTCCAGCGATCGGCCGGCTAAACACTTCCTAACACATCTGAATAGTTCCGAATGAGGTCGGAACACTTCCGAACAAAAGTCTGAACGATTTTTGAACCACTCCTAACTAAATCTGAACAGGTCCTAACTCAAATCCGAAACTTTCGAACAGATGGGGCAAACGAGCCAATCAATTCCTACCAAGAGGAAAGAGCCAATCATCAATCGAGTTGATACGCCAATCTCGTCGTTGATTGAGTTTTTCATGACGTTCCTGCTTTTGCTACAACTCACTGTTACGGAACATTTGCTATTCGGAGATTCAAGGTAAGCGTTATTAAATTACAAATACTTGACACTAATGTTAACCCATTTGTTCAAACATTAATTTGTGATTATTCGTTTCGGTACACTTAAGAGGTCTACGTTTGCGTTGCAAGGCAAGCTAAATTTCGCTATCTAACTTTCAACCCCTCGATGAATAACTAAAGTGACCCGAGTTTTTGTTTTTTCCATATCATTGAAATAATTAATTTCGTCATTCAGTATTTCAAGTATTCATTCCCTATGCTATTCCAGTCATGGCTTAGTGATTCTTTGCTGAATGTTTTTTTTATTATGTATTATTCTAGATATTCGTTAAATATCTAGTTTTTGATTTCCACAAATCATTTTGTTCATTTTTATTTTCTTACTTTTTTGTAATTTTACATCAAAAGCTAACTGCTATATTGTTTATGAAATTAAACTGCATGTTGTCAAAACAGATGTTTCATCCCAAAAAACTTTATTTTTGTTCACTTTACTTTTACTGTTGCTATATTATAACACACTTGATGTCAAGAAGTGCACTATAGAATGCACTTTAAGTATATATATTTTTGTTCCACAATTTCTTTCTAGACATGACCAAAACAGGCAAATCCTCTGCCTATTGGAATGACGTCTGCCAAAGGTATGCCCAGGGCACTTTCCAGTTCAGTACAGGCAAAAGACCTGGAAGCAGAAAATGGAAAGAGGTCCTTGAGCGGATTGATGCCTGTCCCCTGCAATGGGGGAATAAGGTGGACCTGTTTGGCAGGCACATAGCGTGCACTTGTGGGTTCCATAAGGTAGGTATTTGATATAATTTATCAAAGTCCCTGTATCATGTGATAGACTATTTTATGGACCATCCCCTGATCTATTCTCATACAGTTCTGCTGAATAATTGGTGTAATTATTTAATATGAATATGATCTTCTTTTGTTCCTAACATTAATTTTCTCCTAGTCAACAGATAATGCCTTGATTGAGGCAGGGCCCAACGTAGAGGCAGGCAGCAGCTCAGAGGAGGCAGGGACATCACAGGGAGAACAGAGGGTGAAGTGTTTTTGTGTAGCGTGTTTTGGAGGCAGAGAAGTTCTCAGAACACCTCTCTGACCACCACACTGAAGAGAGCTGTGACAGCTGTGGGGCCCAGGTCCAGGGTGCTGTTGGACTTCTCAAACACATTGAGTCCAGCCATTATGGGGCCCTATTGGCTCCACGTGTCAGCCCTTCAAAAATCCTGCATCATCTCCACAGCTGCGGCGACCTCCGCAACACTTGCCGTCTCCACTGCCAGCACCAGTGTCTCCACCCGTGTGGCCATCTCCATCCCCATGCCACTCTACAGCTCCACGGCCCTCACCTCCACCTCCACGGCGCTCTCCACAACCCACTCCACGTGTCAGCCCTTCAAAAGATCCTGCATCATCTCCACAGCTGCGGCGACCTCCGCAACACTTGCCGTCTCCACTGCCAGCACCAGTGTCTCCATCCGTGTGGCCATCTCCATCCCCATGCCACTCAACAGCTCCACGGCCTTCACCTCCAGGGCGCTCTCTATCTCCACAGCCCATTCCATCCTCACACCCAGCACACTCACAGCATCCCATACCAACTCTACCTCAGGCTGTTACTGATTGGAGAGCTTTCTTCCCAGTCAGTTCAAGAGAGTCCTCCAGCCAGCAGATTGGGTGGATTGCCAAGTGCCTCTATGAGTCCACAGGGCAGCTGAGGCAGAAGATCCCGGCAAACTGGTTTTATCCACCTATGCAGCCCAAGCCATCTCCACCTGAGCCCGGGTGGTACTTCCGACAGAGGATGTTCTACTGGGCACCAATGAGGATGTGGGGCATTCCTCTTAAATGTCCACAGTGTGGCCAGAAGATGCACCATTCAGGGATCTACCCGAAGGTCAGGGAGGTGATCGACATGGAGAGCCGCTACTACCTGGTGGGTGGGGACTATCCACGCTGCAGTGCATGCAAGTTGCCAGTATGCCCATGGAGCCAGGACATCCTTTCACAACTGGATGTCGCACACAGGGCCCAGTTTCCAGCAGTGCTGACCACTCAGCTAGCCCTGGACAGGAAATGTGTGACCTTCCTCAGGCCAAGGACCAGCGGCAACAGTTCCTCCTATCTCCAGTCAGCAGTAGAGGAAGTCCACAGTGAGGAGTGGGCACGACGAACCATCCAGTACCTCTCTGACTGTGAGCATCATTTGGGAAAGTTTGCCCTGGTCCAATCTGCAACAGCACCTGCCTTTTCTGCACCTGCACCATTCAGGCCACTTCCACTTGCCCAGTGGTTTGAGACTGTCCACTCCAACAACATCCTCAGCCATCTGGACGAGATGAAGGGGGTGATAACCTCCACCTATGGCAGAATTCTGAAGATGGATTCTACTAAGAAGGTACAATACATGCAATTTTGAGGCTGAGCATGAAGTTTATTTTCAGCCATCCATGTTAAGTAATTGGAATAGACATAATTTCATCATAATGATGAAAAAATGTGCATTTGTGTTATATATGTTGTAATGCACCATAGAAATAAGAAGAAAAGGTCAAATTAAGCCTGTCAGAATGTTTTTATGTTTCCTTATGTTTGTTTTTTAGATCACCAAAAAGCTGGCTGGTGGCATTGGGGACACAGCTGCATGGATGACCAATATTGGCAATGAGCTTGGCCAGGTTCTGAACAGTGTTTTGACAACAGGTGAAGGCGCAGGACTGGAGGAGCTGTGCCAGGGCATCGTTAGACGCTACCAGAATGCTGGCGAGCCAGAGCCTGAGGTCATCTATGTTGACCGGGATTGCTGTAGTCAGTCAGGTGGGATTTTCAAATGACTACTTTATTAAACCTGCATTGCAATATATTTTACAAAAGTTAATAGTGGTGTATAAAAGTTTCCCTTTTCCTATTGTTAATGGAATGTAATTGCAATAAACTATAATGACTGAAAACTTTGTTAAAATTAAATCAAATGCATGCTTTTTGATTGCCAGGTGCACCTGCGGTGCTAAATCTTTTGCGACCATGGAAGTCCATTGTAAGGCTAGATATCTTCCATTTTATGAGAGATTCAACTGTGGTCTTACTACAGAGCACCACCCTCTCTATGGTACCTTTTGTTCCAAACTTTCCTCCTGTATCTTTGAGTGGGATCAGGTGGATTTGGAAGAACTTAAGGCAGCTAAAAGAGGGGAGTGGAAGAGCAGCCATGGTGGACAGGTTCCCAGTGAGGTACAGCTCATAGCCAGCATCAGCCCAGGTGAACTGGCAAAGCACTGTAGGAGACGGACGCGCAAGGCTGAGGAGGTCCGGACCATGATTTCAGGGCTGCTGGAATCAGTGTGGGAGCTAACTGACACTACAGGGCTTCGCCTGGTTAACCCTGACAGCATGCACCACGTCTGGGAGATGCAACAAAAACACCTTGAGTGCATCCAGGACCCTTCACATGTAGAGTTGTACACAAAGACGGGGACACTCCAAAGGTGGCAAAGTCCTAAATGTGCTTAGTGTGGCAGGGGGTCATCCTCGCTGGAGAGTTTTCACCGCCACCAGTATGCCTTCATTCCTGGTAAATTCTAAATTTTGAATTGCAGTGTGTTATATAGATATTTTTGTTCAAAAGATTGCTATTGTTGTCAGCATTATAGAAGTAGAAACCTGGGTACTAACTGGATTTGGCTTGTTTTCCTGAAATTTACTTTTACTGTTCTATACCTGTCATTAAATTTGTATGTCCTCAGTTTAAAATAATTGGTGACTGAATCTGTGCATTTTTATTCTTAGGATGGAGATGCAATGCCATGCACACACAAATGTACATGTTAGAGGGGGCCTCAAGGTGGAACATGAGCCGGGCAAAAGAAGCTGTATCTGTGGTGGGGGCCACAACACTCAGGACATTCGATGTCTGTTTACTGTCTCATTTAAACAGCATGAGCCAACGGGTCCTTGGTCAGGCTTTGATGCCAGAATTTACCCCTCCAGGAAAACCCACTGGTAAGATATCTCTCAGCAATGCTGAGCATTGGATTATTCTTCTCTCTCTCCTGTGTGTGTGTCCTCTCCCCATTAGCAATGTTTTTATTATGATTATTATTATTCAGAAATTAATTATTAAATTATTTCAGAGGAGCGCATTGCAGTGGAGTACTTGTTGGCCCAGTCCAATAGAGGCGACCAGTTGATCGAACACCACAATGACATGGCTGAAGTCCCCCCAGGAGCCAGAAGATGAAGTTGACACAACTGTGTGCCATGCAGCTGACCTTAGGGCTGATGACTCTGACCCTCCAGTAGCTGTCGTGGAGGCCCAGGTGACCAGTCAGGTGGGTCACACTGGACCCACATCCCCTAATGAGGTGGTCACTGAGGAAGAAGAGACTGACACTTCAAGTCCCTA
>VCII01000488.1:0-110810 GCA_006030095.1 Triplophysa siluroides | reverse complement strand
TGCTCTGTTGGGGTTCTGATGATTGTATCTGCCTTGATGTTCTTCATCTGCAGAAAACACGCAAACACACGACAACCAACACAACAACAACAGGGTAATATGACAACTGATGATCAGAGATACTGTCAGAGGAGAGAAAAAAACATTGTTCTGTGTGTGTGCATTTTTAAAATACATATGTCTTTATTTGATAATATTTGATAATGAATCTTATATGATGCAGTAGTTTATTCACACAGAATGTCATGTATAATATTTAAGCATGTAAAGACTGTTGGGAAACTGATATAGGCCTATCAAGTGAAGGTCTCACAAAACATGTTCACGTGTCATTATTGTTCCAGATGAAAACCAATCATCTGCTCTGATTCAACATTCACCAAACACAACACACAGGTAAAGGATCTGTTTCAGATCGACTGATCTATCCTCTCTACCTCTTCTCTCTGTGTCACTTCTCTCAGACAGGTGTCACTCATGTTGATTTACAACCCACCCACCACATACCTGTAGCTTCCTTTCTATATGTTTATATATATATCTGCAGTGCATCTGCTCATCATGACTGCGTCAGATATGTCATATGATGTCACTGTTTCATCAGAGTTTCTGGAGAGATCTCAGGTCCTGCTGTCCTCTATGGCTCAGTGCTGTCTTACACATCTGACATCACAGATTTACTGTTTGAACTCATGCGACAGAAAAGCTGTGAAGAGCTTTATGTGCGTGTTGACAGTTGTTTTTGGATCTTCTGTGTTTTGTGTTTTAGGAATCTGATGACAAGGTGGTTTATACATTTACAGCATTAAAAGATCAAACTCTCTGTTACCTGTTATGGATTGACTACAACAACAACATTTGATATTATTCACTGATTTTGTTCAGTTTGTTGTCCCAACACTGAATGTATCTTATTGTTGTTTTATTGTTGTGCTGTCAGTACTGAAATCTGTCTTTCACCACAGCTGGATTAAAACTGATAACACATCTGGACTTTCTATTTCATCAAATTTAATCAGCAGTAAAACAGCGATATATTTTATTTTCCATTCAGTATTAATTACATTTCTATCAAAAACGTATTGTAAACGGTCATGTAAATATCCTGCTGTCTGTGCTGTGTGGTTTGACCTCTAGTGGTGAAATGATGAAACTGCAGCAGATGTGGGACAGAAAAACATGAACACTTCTGTCAAACCAGCTATTTATTAAGTAAACATTTTCAAAACTGTTTCAACCCGATGGTTGAGTAAAACAACCCTAGGGTCATTTTTAACCCAGAAGTGTTCTCTCCCATATTTACCCAGACATGGGTTAAAAACCACTGCATTATTAGAGTGTAAACTTATTCAACACTTTATGGGCATTAATAAATAATTTTGTTATATCAGTCAGTATCAATCGTTATTAAATCAAACAATTATTAAGTTACAATCTTCATGTGTTCAAATGTAAATTTAGCTATAAATTAAAGCGTTGTAGTTTGTTTGTTCTTTAAATCAACAACTAGTCATTCTATAGATGTCCACAAGATGCCGCCATATCACCGCATTCTGAAGACTGAACACAATAAAGTTAATACAGAGACACAAAGTGAGTTCAAACAGTGATTGAGGTCAGTAAGATCATACAGACAGAAGAACATCAGAACACATTCATACTGTTTATGAGTTACATCTCTTCTATCATCTATATGCAGAATGGATATATGAAGAATTAAAGAATATATATAACATCTATGTTTTTCAGCTTTTGGTGTTTTTTACAGTCGCTAGGACACATTTCTTAATACTTTGGTGACACAACAAGTCTGTGTGAACTAAACTGTGGATCATTTATCAGTGCGTTGGCACAACATACATTTATTTGACTACTTTCAAATTCTATGAAATCTTTTCTTGTTTCAACAAAAGTTAAACTCTCTCTCTCTCTCTCTCTCTCTCTCTCTCTCTCTCTCTCTCTCTCTCTTTCGTTTTCTCTCTCTCTTTATGAAGTCTGCATTTACATCTGCTACCCATAGTTTGCTCATCTGCAATACGTCTTGTGTGCTGTCAGATGTCATGTAGACCTCTAGGAGACGTCTGTAAAATGTTTTATTATTTAAAATGGACATAAAACGTCTCTTTTAAGATGTTTAGCAGACGCATTACAGACGAAGGTTTGCTACCTGGGATGCTACACCTCCACCTGGTTACTCTGTAGCATCACGTGACAAGAATTTTATAATAAACCTTATTCAAGACAGAATAGTATTCATGTATAATATAAGAAATCAATGATTATTTCAGTAAATTATCGGGCATTTTGGCTTCAATCAATGATTCCCAGATGTTTACATTCTTTGGGGGTTTGTAATCACGGTGGCAGAATGAAATCAATAATTGTGTAATTCGTTTCTAATAAAAAATCCATAATTCACCTCAATATCGTCACATCTACTGCAGTTTCCTCATCTCACCACTAGAGGTCACAATCACATCGCGCTCAGATTCATCTGCGCTTCTGTTGGGCGACAAACATCAGAACTCTGCCGTAAACACTTTACTTATCCTTAAATATTCTGAACCACACGATGAGCTCTTTTCTCTGTCTGGGTTTGAAGTTTGACCCTTTGACCCTCACAATAAATGAACAAAACTCACTTAGATCAAAATATAAATGAAAAATAATAAACATGAATGTTGCTATGATATTTAAAAATGTTACTGAAACATGTTTCATCCTCCACTGAGACCATTTGAAAGAAAGAGAAGCACAAGAGAAAGAAAGAAGAAAGAAAGAAAGAAGAAAGAAAGAAAGAAAAAAAAAAAAGAAAAAAGAAAAGAAAAGAAAAAAAAAGAAAAAGAAAAAAGAAAGAAAACAAGAAAGAAAGAAAAAAAAAGAAGAAAGAAAGAAAGAAAGAAAGAAAGAAAGAAAGAAAAGAAAGAAAGCAAAAACAAAATGTAGACAGAACAGAGTTACAGTGCAGCACGTGTCTTCTGTCAGATCCAAAGCGCCTTTGGGCATAAATCATGAACATTATGTGTCTCTCTCTCTCACTGACGGATGTTTACACCACATGTTCACAGACTGTGTGCCGCACACATTTACATTTACTGTTCCAATCGACCCGTTAATAAACTTCTGTGCTCATGTATTTAGTGGAGGGTACAGTGAGCACATGTCTTAAAATAATCACATTAGCGCCATTTTATGGCTCTTTTTGTTCTCTGGTTCATTTTTAAATGACGTGTGCGCAGCATCCTTCGCAGAGATCACGTGACATGGTCTGACGGGTACAGTGCGTCTGTATCACTGATCTCAGACCGTCTGAAAGCCCATCAGAGAACATCACCATGAAGAAACTCTTAATACTCTTCTGTTCTTTGCTTCTGAACGGTGAGTGACATTTATTGTATTGATTTAATAGAAACGATTTCACTTTAAGTCGGAAAAGGAAACTGCGCATTTGTTGTTGGTTAATCCTAAAGTTTTCTCATGGATTTGAATATAAACTAATAATATTGTTTGTATGCTGTAGAAACACATCTTGGGTGAAATGTGTAACATGATTGTGTTCATAAAAACACTTCATACACATGTTTAGTCGTTGTGGTGTTTAAGTTCAGGATGTGGGTTTTGGCAGTGGACCAATAAGGGCATCAGGAATGTTGCGCATTTCTGTCTTTTGTGAACACAAATGTATTGATTGCAGTTTTTACATCATAACAATAATGATGCAAAATTATGAATGTAATGCAATTGTGTTTATGAGTGTATGTGACACAGGTTTTGGGTGCGGTTCCTCAAACACAGGGAAGGGAAAATAATACTAGACATTTTTTCAGACTTTTATATTACTGCATACTTGAACAACGCTTTTGACCTTCAAAATCAACTGAGAGAATCGAGAAGTAATACATTTACAGTAACTAATTACTTATAAGGAATAATAAGAAATTACAAAAATCTAATTTCCATCAAAGTGTAAAAAAATGTATAACATTATTTTGTGAACATTTTCTAAAACAAGTGATTTTGCATAAGCTTGGACTGGACGTATAACACACAGACTATATGAGTCACTTCTGGTGGAATTATGGCACAGATTTGGTTGAGTTGTGACTAAAAAGAAGTGAAACAGATTTAGACGGACATTCACTTTCTTAAGCAGAGGAAGTTAAGGGTAGTTCTCTGTCAAAGGAAATATGCTGACTGTGTGTTTGAGATCTGTGTGATATTACTCTTACATTGAACTGTTTAATGCCGATAAACTACTCATGAATAAAGCTCTAATACTGCAGTGGATACACGTGAGATGAAATGAGGCATATGTCATTTGAACTGACCAATCAGAAGATCCCAGTGTGTGTGACATTTACAAAACCTCCGTCATGTACTTTGTTTGTTTCATCTTTGCCAGTTTGAGTTTAACTTGAGAGAATAATGACTAACTGCTGTATTTTCAATATTACAGTCAGTCTGCAAATATACAAATAATGGCACAGTTTATTATTCTACAGTATAACACTGAACTGTGAACACAAAACTACACATTTGTTTAAAATGTTAAACACCGTGAACATCACTGTGATCCAGTGTCCAGTGAAATGACACATGAGAGACTGAACTACACACAGACGTCACATCCACAGACCGCTGACTGAACGTCTGATGATGTCACACACTTAACTGGAAGCACTTCAGCAGATTTGAAGTCGTCCTCTGATTGGCTGAATTCTGTAATGTCTTTTACTGTTTAACCGCTTCATCTGTGGGTCATGTGACCTCTTGGGCGGTCTTTGGCCATTGAAAGCGGCCGTTGTTGCCAGAGCTTCAGTATGAAGACTAGAACTACAGTCACATGAGCTGCTTGTGTAAATACAGCCTTACTGTAGACAACTGAATAAATAACTGTATTTATTATCTGAGAACACTGTAATATCAACACAATGATCAAGCTGAACACAGCTCACACATTCATCACACATTTAACAACACAGTGTTGTACAAGATTATATTTGATTAAATAACAGTTTGTGTTTGTGTTCCTCAGGTGTGTTTGGTGATGTAGATGAAGTGTCAGTGAAAAATGGAGATTCTGTCACACTAAAGATCAAACCTGAGGATATAAATGGAGCTACTGACCTGGTGTGGAAGTTCAATGTCACAAATATAGCAAAGATTGATTTACAGGGGAAAAATACGCCACCGGTATATCCTAATGAGAGATTTAAAAACAGACTGAATCTGGAGCGTCAGACTGGATCTCTCACCATCACAAACATCAGATCTGAACACTCTGGAGAATATCAACTGGAGATCATAGGCAGCGGAGTAATCAAATACAAAAGATGCAGAGTTTCTGTCATTGGTGAGTAACTCAAGTCTTTTAATGTCGTCATTATCTGCATTCAGTGTATTAAAACAGTTTATATGTTCTGGAATGATCAAGTTTCATTGTTACGAACAATTATTTAGATGTTTTATGTGTTGAAAGATGTAAAATTCATCTTTATTTTATAAGACACAGTATATTTGTCAACATCAGAACATATAAACAAACTAACACCAGCATTGTAAGAATTTTGCAGTAAAATATCCAAAAACCACTAGGCTAGTGTTATATATTTGTAGTTACAATACCTTAAATGTTTCTAACTACTTGTAAATCGTGAGAAAATCGTCATTCTAAACAGTGCCACGGGGCTCTGTGGTCGCCTGTCAATGGCGTCACATCCACTGAAATGTTATACATCACACTTTTGCAATGAATAAATAAATAACATTTAGATTTTTTTTTAAGAATAAATAAATAATAAGATAATACATACTGTAAATAAGAATAAATAATATTGTTGATAAAATCATAAACTGTGTTCCATTTAATTATTTTAAACAACATGTTCAATGTTACACTTAGTCTAGCTTTTTTCCGGCATTGTTTAGAGTTTTTCTTAATGCCCTTTTCTGCAAGACACTGAGCTATGAGTTGAGTTTTTCATTTCTCTCGCTATGCTAATGTTTCAGAAACCACATGTCTGTATAAATTCAGTTAATATTCCTCAAAGCAAACCTAACGCTACACGTAAACATAAAACTAAATTCGAATCAAATTTTTTTGTAATCTATTCATTAGCTACTGTTATCATCCGTCAAAACTTGACGTGCTGTTCACTTTCCCAGTGTGCGAAGTGGGAATGAAGTTAGCGCATGTGCTGACGGCACATACTGTTGACGCTGTTTGGATAGTTTGACCTACTGACCAATCACCGCTGCGGACAGTAAGATGTATGTGGGACTGTTGTATTCTTAAGACTCTTATCACCACAAAACAAACATTGCGTTAAACTGTCTGAACACTTAATGGTATGTGTGATTTACAGAGAAACCTTCAAAGGATTAACATTCTCTCTTCCAAAATGTTACATGAGCAAAGTTGACTTTATTAATATTTCCCCAAAACGTTTAGCTTTTTGGATGAAAATTCGGTCGCACTTTATTTTAAGGTCCAATTCTCGCTATTAACAAACCATTAACTATGACTTTTGCCTCAACAAACTCCTAATTTGTTGCTTATTAATAGTTAGTCAGGTAGTTGTTAGGTTTAGTTATTGGGTCGGATTATGGATGTAGAATATGGTCATCCAGAATATGTGCTTTATAAGTACTAATTAACTGCCAATAATAGGGATGCTAATAAGCAACTAGGTAATATTAATTTTTTTTAACATGAAATACCCGCAGACGTTTCCACGATCAGGGTGATTTCTGCGTCATCGAGTTATGATGTGAGATGTATAATGAACTCGCGATATTTGTATATCAAAGTGTTATGACTTTTCACAAAGGAGACGAAAACTCAAAGTGCAGGTAAATGGATCATTTATTGAATAGTCCAACAAGTATTAAACAGTCCTCCAGACACCACCAAACCAGTCCACAGAAACCACGGGAGTAGGCGGGGAGAACACTCGACCCGACGAGACTCACAGAAGCGAGCACAGGACCAGTCTGGGAGATCTTACCCCGTGGAGTGAGAGCATGAAGCGGGGAGAAACCTCGACCCGAAGATTCTAGAGAGATGACCACTGGTGGTAAGACGCCTGGTAGAGGAGAGCCAGAAGAGAAGGCCACTTGGTGGAGAGATGCCTGGGTGAAAGCCGCTCAGAGGTCCGGGACGCCAACGAGAACTATGGGGGATAAACCTAACTAGAAAGCAAAGGGACTCGATAGAGACTGATCGTGGAGAAATCAAGTAAGAATAACTAAGGAGGAATAATCCGTACCAGGGGAAAACAAAAAACTATAATGCTATGACTAGGTAAGTAACAAGACTAAGGTTTACAATAAACACAGGGTATTACACACACACATGTAACGCACAACGATCTGACACAGGACAGTAGAACAGAAGGGAATATAAAGTATATAGAGTCTATAGAATCCATTATAATAAGACATTTTGTCCAGGGGATTGCAAATACCATGTATAAATGTATAGGATAATGCAGTGTCATGAACTGCAGAGAGACAAGGCAGGAGAACCCAATTGCAGGCAGAGGCAGGGATGAAGGGGTTAACAGGTATTTATTAACAAAACATAAAACAGGAACAAAGCAAAAACCCATGAGGGGGAAAACAGGACTGAATACTAATAAACTGACACAAGGACACGGACTAACTAAACTAGAAAACAAACTTGAATATACTAAACACTTACTGAACACAGGGGTAACAGGAACTTGAACAAGGGCTAACAGGTAAGGTACATCAAGAACACGAGGGAAGACGTACAATGAACCAGACAGGACAAAGATAACGAGGATGTTTTAAAGGGGAGCAAATCAAGAGGGAACAGGTGCAAGGGATAAACTAATTAACACAAACTAGGAAACAGGAGGGTAGGAACGATGACGCAGACTAGAGAAACAAAGGATCCTGTATGATTCCACCTCTAGACCAAGAAATACCTGACAAGGAGAGGTGGAACCATGACAGCAATGTAAGTCGCTTTGGATAAAAGCGTCTGCCAAATGCATATATGTAAATGTAAACATTTACAATTGTATTTAAATCACGAAATGTAAATACATAATTCATATATAGAGTATCACGTACCACCGGGGTCTCTTAAAGTACCACTTATGGTATGTGTTCCACATTTTAAGAGCCACTGCCCTAGAATATCATTATATGCTGTAACTTTAAGATTTGTGCTAAAGTATAGCCAAACCTGTTCATTAGAATGGGCTGTCCTAATACTTAAAATAGTGTACATGCTCAATGTATGTGTGCACATATGATGGTATTTTTGGACCATTATAGTCGTCTTGACTCATATGGCTCGCCCCCGTACCGCGAGTCTCTGCTTATCCCGCGGGGGTTTTCCTGAATGGACAAGGCGTTTGTGAGTAATGACTGGGAAACGTACGCGCGCGATCTGATGAAAGGAACCGATTGGATGCTACAAACTCGACAAAAAGGAGAATTAAAAATCTTTCAATGACAGAGAATTTTGGTTGACGCGATCTCTTGGTGGTAGTCATGGTTTGGGCCTATTTTGCTGCTTCTGAGCCAGGACGAATTCCCATCAATTACGGAAGAATGAACTCTGAATTATACCAGTGAATTCTGAAGGAAAATGTCAGGACAACTGTATGCTGAACTGGGTCCTGCAGCAAGACAACAACCCCAAGCACATGTCGTTCTATCAAAAAATGGCCACAGAAGATCAAAATTCCAAAAGTCCAGACCTTAATGCATTTGAAATGTTGTGGAAGGACTTGAAGTGAAGAAGCTCACAAACGTGTCAGAGTTGAAGCTGTTCTGTACTGAAGAATGGGATTAAATGACTCCCTGTCCTTGTGCACGACTGATCAGCGGTTACTGGAACAGTTTAGTTGCTGTCATTGTCACACCAGATGCTGAAAGAATGAGTTCATATACTTTTGCCACTCACAGATGTGTAATATTAGATACATTTCCGGCTAGGTGTGGTTTTTGTCTGATTTTAATTGTGTTCTGTTCAATTATTTTAGGACTACTTTTGGTGAACACCTGATGATGTTTGAGTCACATTTATGCAGAAATATTGAAAATGATATAGGGTTAAAAATGTACAAGCAGCAATGTATTATAAAGACACCAGAAGCTGTTTGTGATGTGCTTTTTCTATAAACATGTACTAATGATCAGATTAACATCACAGACTGTTATGTGTTTTATTCTGGAGATGTGTCTATGGACCTGAACAGATCAGCAGTACTGCAGCAGAAATCAAGCGTAGCGTTAGTTCTGGCAGGTCACGTGAGTGAAGCTTGCATCAGCTGATCACATCAGGTGCAGCAAATCAATGTTAACCAATAGTCATACAACACACACTAGACTGCGTCCTATTTAAGTTGCTTTTCTTTGCTCCTTATCAGCTGCTAATCGTTTTGCACTTAAAACCACCTCCATCCCCAACTCCTCCTCATCTGCCTCTATCTTCGGATATTTTAAACTGTTCCTCAGGTGGGGAGACATGTTTTGCACGTACATGTCCATGCAAGGCTACATGGAAGGGCAGAAAGTTTGCCCAGAACAGTTTCATTCCACTAAATATATGCTATCGTTAAATAAATGACGACAGAAACTAGAAATAACAATTCAAATATATAAAACTACATGTTATGAAATGACAGATTATGAAGTGTATAAAGTGTATCTTTAAGAATCTCTGTGTGTATTTGTTGTTGATACAGGTGAAGATTCTGGAGTTTATGATGTAAGCATCACTGGCGGCAAAAAAATCGAAAAGAAATTAGATGTCACTAGTGAGTATCTTGATTTTATACATCATTGTCTTTACATCTGAGCTTTAAAAATTGAGGTGACATCATATCAACACAGAATTATATTTGCTTTAATGTTAATGTCATGTTCAACAGAGGTTCTGTGAAAATCGCAGTAATGCATCTATATAGTAATGGATGATATCTGTTAACAAACTGCTGTTTGTCGTGATGAACATCTCTCAGCAGAAGAACATAATCTGAACCAGTGATCTGGTACTAAATCTGAATGACTGCAGTAGAAACTGTCAGAGCTATTTGTAAAGATATATTCATATTATTTGGATATATTTAACACTGACTCTAGATGAGATGATGTTTGCTGCATGTTTAAATGCCTCTATAGACACTGCATACCATCTAAACAACAGTGCACTTTAATATTGCCATGAAGAAACTGTGTTCATTTGACAGATACTTTCAGCTGTTTGCACGTGTTGTCAGTTTGTAGATGTTCAGATAAGAAATGGACTGTCAGTTTTAGAAACACATGTAGTACATTAGGATCTGTGTTACAGTGATATTTAGACAGAATAACAATCGTTTCATGTGTTGGTTTAGATGTGATTGACAGGAGCCGTTACACTAATAACTCTCATCTCTCTTTAACCAGAATCCAGTCAGAGGTCAAACGGGGAGAAAACTGGTCCAGGATCATTGGTAGTATTGATCCTGATGGGGATGTTCCTGATAAATTGATCATCTGAAAGAACAAGAAACCCTGCAGGATAGTAAGTGACTTTCAGTGACATGAGTTTTGAGATCTGTGTTTACTTTCAGCACTGCTGTGTGTGACATTTTTGCTATTTTGCATGCAGGCCAGTGTCACGATTTTCAGGAGAATGACCTAGATGCAGGCTGTGTTGAAGGGTTAACACAGGGATTTATTACAAAACAAAACACCCATGGGGAAAAACTTAACCAAGGCAGTATAACAAAAATGCTTTCCACGTGGGGGCAAAAACATAGGAGACTGGCCTTACACTAAAATGACAGGAACAGGACTTGCTAAATAATAAGGCAAAAAACACAACAAGGTACTCCAGAGTTACGGATAAGAATCACTATGCGGAAAAGGAAACCAACGAAACAAGCACAATGAACGAGCACAGGACAATAGACACAAGGATATTATGTAGGGAGACTAACAACGGATAGTTAACAAGGTGTAGGGGGTGAAACACTGATGGAGAGCTAAACGAGGAATGACAGGGCGGGAACCGAGACGAGACTGGAGAGAGCATATGGAAAGCCAAAAGGTTCAAGATGTTTCTCTCCACATAAAACCTAAGGCTTTGCCGTGACTCTGCCACAAGATCAAGAAAGACAAGACATGAAGAGGCAGAGTCATGACAGGCAGCAGTAATGTAAGACAATTCTTTCTTTATTTGAGATTGTAGCTGATGTGTACGGTTGATTTCTACGTGCTGTCACATGCAGTTGTTTATTCGCGTGTCTGGTTTGCCCATGGTTTTTTATAGGTTGATGTTTGGGTGCAGCTTGTAGTTTCATATTTTGCTTTGGCTATACAGGCATACATTTTACGCAAGGAAAAGTCGCGTACACTTTCGGTTTTAAAGCCGATTAACAGCGGCCACTAGCGTTTTATATATTTGCCACGAATCGCTCACACCACAGTACAAAAATATGTCGTTCTCATGTTGAGGCAGGGAAGAGATCATGCGGGCATAAGAAAGACTGTAGAAAAAGCAATGTCTTATGTATTACATCAAAAAAGGTCTGTGGATTTTCAGTTTAAAAAGAAGGATAAAAGTCAGGCAGGAGCAAGGACCTGTGTGTTAATGTTGTAAAGACTTTCCAGCAGCGGTACTTAGGCTTCTAGCAGATATACTCACAGATATCTATGGAGATACTTTCCAGCGGAGAGACTTTGGAGAGAAAGATTGTCTAAAAATCCCCCCGAGGAGGTTGCTTTGATTCGGATCCATTTCACGACTAGACCGCAGCGGAGAGGAAGAGGAAACGCGTGTTGTAGAGTAGGGTTGCACAGTGTACCGGTGCTATGGTAGCATCGCAATGCTAAAGCTTCAAAATAAGAGGAAAAGTAGGTGTGTACCGCCTGGCTTGAGACTCTCGAATGATCCGCTCGATAAATGAGCCTTAATTGGCCAACCCCGTACCTGCATTTAAGCCTAATATTTCCATGCTGTATCAATGACATTTTTCCCACATTCAAATTAGTTCCACATGAAAAAGATCTAGTGTACTTTAGTATTTACTACAGTTAACTACTAAAACTCATAGACACTAGTGTTTTTGAGTCTTACCATAGTAAATATTTAAGTATACTACAGTATTTGCTACAATTTATCCAATTTACAGTTTAATACAAAATATTCTAGTGCAAAGTATAATACAGTTTACTATAGTAAATACAAAATGTTTCATCTAAATCTGTGTTTTTTGTATAGATTTGAATTATGAACATGGCACAGCATCGTGATACTACTTGGTATCGAGATACTTCAGCTAGTATAGTATCGTAAGACACGTTTATGGTACCGTGACAACCCTATTGTAGAGTTGTTTGTCCGTTTAAGGCTGCTGTACAAAACATGCTGGCGAATTCAATGTATGTAGGGCCGCTCTGTATGTAGATATAAACAGCTTATTCAAGGTATTACAAACATAACGGTTCATTATGTAAGGTCTTATACACCTCTGAAGACATAGTTTTGTATATTATATTGCATTTCTGTCAAAAGATCCTCCTAAAAACGCCGTATTGATCCTTCAAGGTAAGAAACGTCATTCAGATGTCACTAACAGGCAATTTGGTTTAATCGTTTGTAAATATAATGTCATTAAAAGACATATATTATATATAACATTTGTAAAAAAACTGTCAAAATGATTTGCTGCATCTGGGTTAGCGTGTGCAATGAGTTTTGAGCGTTTTTTTTCTGGGAATAACGAACCTGCAAATGTCACAACTGGCCAATCAGAATCAAGCATTCCAACGAGCCGTGTTATAAGCGTTTATGTGTATGTTTTTATGCTGTTTCTTTTAATCACACAGGCATCATTCTTTATTCTCGGCAACAACAAAAAACAGCATACCCTGCTTAAAATACGTTCCCGCAGCTATGAATTCACGCAATACTCTGACATTGAAGTTGTATGTGTTAACATTAGTTAATGCATTAACTAACATGAACAAACAACATTTTAATGAACATTACAATGAGGAATATAGTTTTAAATATGTTAATTTCAGCGTTTACTAATACATTGCAACTGTTAGGCTAACATTAGTTACAGTCTCAGTCGCTTTGGAGCATTTCTCAAAACAATTCACACAAACAACACACCATCATGGAATACCTGCAAAAGACTGTCAATTGTTCAAAAAGATTAGTTCATTTCCCAAAAGGAATTTTTTACTTCAATAAACATGTCAGTGCCATCAAAATGAGAGGGCCTTGTGTCATTGTTCACAAACAGGACAGTCAAAATGTTTAGCCATGTTGTCATTATAACAGGTGCTTTATTTTTTTTAGTATTTTCAGATGTAAACTATGGCTTCAGTGTGTAAAGACACTGATTGATAATGCACAAGACTGACTATTTCACTTTCAATAGTACAAAGTTATACGTAACTGTGTGTGCGACACAGATAGCAAAAGATTGAACAGGATTCACTTTACACTTGGTCTGTCAACAAACTACGCATCGAGCTTGAACGAAGTAACTGTGATGCAGAAAAGACAACATTATTTTACAGCACAATGGGAAAAATTGCAAAAAAAAGATAAACTTATGAGAGACCCCTCATGCAGAGCTGTACGCAGTTCTGTATGAGGTATCAAACTACATAATTTCTACTCCCCCTTTGGCTTTGATATGTCTTACTTTTGCAACGCAGCAGTAAAATGCAACGATTTGAAATGACCACATGCTTTTGTAAATCATCTTGAACCAGAGCCCTCTCATCATCAGAGATGGAAAATCTCTGTACAGTGTGTGTGCGTGTGTGAGTGTGTGTGTGTGTGTTGTATGAATAAAGGATCTGAGTTTCTAACAGTGAAAGCAACCTGTGAGCAAAGTAAATTTAGTCACAGTTTGGATCAAAAACGACGTAAATGCAAGAAAACTGAATATGCCTGACAGATTATGACAACTGGTCTAACAATTTTGCATTGAATAAACTAAGACGATGAACAAATGACTATGTTTAGAGGGCTAAGACAATTGCACAGAGAACTACATATTACATTTTGAGCAACATGACATTAGCAACTGATAATGTAGGAAACAACAGACAATTTTACATAACCAATTGCATGAATGTACTGAAACAATTGCAACTTGTTCAAAAGAATAAGAAACTACTTTTCTGATGTGCACAAGTGACAAGATGATGTGAAGGTTGAATAACTACTTTTGAGAATTTAATTTCTGATCTGAGAAATGCGCCATAGAAACAGAGAAAAACTGTAATACACAATGAACTAACAAAATAATTGTATTAATAAAGATTAATACTTTGACAAAAACTAATACAGTACTTTTAGAATCCACTGGCAGATAATTAAACAAGCGACATCTAAGAAATAACAAAAAGAAAACATCACGAGAAACACACATTTGTTATTAAAAAAATTTAAATATATTTAATTGAAATAAAATAAAAATACTTATAACTGACAAAAAATCTGAAACCAATGCTAATTGAACCATTTCTGTTGTGTTTATTTATCTTATGCTTGTTTTTCGGTACATTTCTGTCGTGTTTTAATTTTATGAAGCTACAGCATGCATGTAAATGCGAGATCACGTGATCTATTAACACCTTTGATTCTGTCTGTGTTTTCTTACAGAAAAAAGAAGAGAAAGATGAACGTTTATAGAATGACGAAGAATGAAGAGACTTTAAACCTCAATAGAGATTGAGAAAAGTCATTTCAAAAGCATCTATTACATATACTGTTGTATAACATTTATCTACCAGACTTGTGAAAGTTGTTAACACATACACAAAGGAATTATTCATGTTAAGAGACATGATACTTTTTAAACATATACTGGATTAGGTGTTTTGGCTCCCTTTGGTAAGTGTTTCATTTTTTCTTGCTTTATGCTGGAATCAAAGTAAACATTTAGTCATTTGGCAGACGCTTTTATCGAAAGCCACTTACAGATGGGTAAACAATCGAAGCAATTCGGACAACGTAAGTACAACAAATCAAATCAAATCTCTTTGTTGTCACACATAATGTACACAAGTGTACTGATGGTGAAATTCTAAGGTACAAGACTCTTGGCCATGGCAGTACAAGCAACAAGATATGAAAATGTATAATAAACATACATAACAATATACACACTTTACACAATATACAATAAATAATTTGACAATTGTACACAATATACACATTTCCATTATAATATGATGACTATGAAACATTTTGTACCTACATTTTGTATTTGTATATTGTATGTTTAGTATTTGTTTATTTTTTTTTTCTTAACATTTTGGAGTCAGATCAGATGTTTTGCCTTATGTTTGACACCAGAAGGACTCTAGTTGTATAACATTTTTTGTTATACAACACAGTTGCTCAACATAAAATGTTCGATGGTTGGTTTGATCCGACACGTCGCAGACACTTGAAAAAATATTCCCTTAGATCAAGTTTAGTATGACATGATCTAATTCTGACTAAACATTACAAAGCCATACAATATGCAAACAGTAACCGAACTCTACCATGTATTTATGACCCAAGGTTAGTTCATACCTTTAGATGAGGAGTTAAAGTAAGGGATAAAAACCCTTTGAAGTAAAAATGTGCACACACATAACATTTATTTAACGATAAAGTGATTGTTATGGCCTTTTTGTAAAAAAACATTTGCTTGCTAAGCTGCTAAACTACTTAACGTTAATCAATCACAGAATTAAACACTACGCTAAGATCACGCCATAAACGTATAATCATCAATCCTACAGGACGTCAGCATTACATTATACGATATCTACAGGAATCCTATAAGTCCATAATAATTCCTGAAGGAGTGTGACATTCCTGCAGAACATAACACAGTCACATGGAACAACCCTAGGATTCCTGTAGGGTTTGTTTGTAAGGCGGTGCAGCTGCACCAGCAGTGTCTAAATGTTGACCAATCAAATGAGAAGACAGAGTTTACGCAATTCGAGCCAATCAAATTACAGAGGCCAAGCAGAATGTCAGCCAATCGGCAGGCGGGCGCGTAACAGAAACCATGCGTGAATTCCAGCTCGCAGATGACTGTAGTGAGATGTAAGAAGGCAGACATAACACTGCCAACTGTTTACAACAAAAATGTTAAATGGTAAGATTCAGAGATCAAAACTACTTAACAGGCTTCAAGATTCTATATAAGTAATGCTGTTTAATCCAAATTCCTAATCAACCTTCTTATGTATCTTCATATTTACAGGCTTACAGCAGGCATATTTTGCCTGTTAAGAGAAGAAAAAGAGTCATTGTGAACATTTTTTGTTATGGTTTCAAAATGATAATACAAAGAACAATTACATAAGAAAATAGTTATATAGCTGCCATTAATGGGAAAAAAATATTCTACTTGAGGGACCATGCCCATAGATTTGGGCTAAGCCCCCAATGTCCACAACGTCTGGCTCCATCCCTGCTTTGAGCTCTGTGATGGCCTTTCACCCATCTTGTGTTAGTGAACCCGACTCACAACCCGATGTGATCAGAGGCTTGATAGCGAATCCTTTGACACTGAGTGAGAATAAGAGAACTGAGATCAGTCTTCTTTATAAATAAAGCTTTTAAGATCACATCCTGTCCAGCGCTTCTCATTTAGTGTTTTCTTCAGTCCTTGATTCTGATCGGTCTGCTTGTTTTTCATGATAAAACATATATATGACTGAATCAATCAGAGGTCTTTAACAACTGATAACTGGTTTCAGTTAGTCAGACTGGAAGATTAATAAAATATAAGAAAAACTGAATTGCAACACATTTTCAATATTGACTTCTTGCAACATAGTGACCTCATGCCGTAAACACGAACACATCTGCATCTACTTGCGACGGGAAACTCCTAAAAGGACTAAAGGGACCGGTGCCGTGGCTTCACCTTACTTCAAATATAAATAATTTTATGTGTTTTTGACAAATATTAATCAATTATTATTCAGCATTATCTTATTTTAAATTGATGATTTAAGCACGGTTAACACCCACCTTTTCTGATACAGAAAGTAGAGAATAATTTTTCATGGTTCTAATGAATGCTTAGGCTTTCTCGTCCTGCTAGGTTAGTGTGACTGTGAAAATGGACTTCTTATCATCATGTTTGAAAAACATCTTCTGTTAAAACACACTCCACCTTTGAGCAGTTTGTGTAGTGTGAAATTGGGTAATCTGGGACATATTTCGCAATTTTGACTTCTGCGATATATTTCGATTTCTATCTAACACATTAGATCAACACATTAGACTTTTCTGAAATCCCCTGAATGTTTTCTAACCACACCAGTAGAAAGAATGTAGATATTATACCCGGAGGAGACAAGCCACACCTATGAGTGTTTTGTGCCAAAAAAAATAAAATCTGCGTAAATTTGATAATCTGGGACAGGTCACTTTGTAATCTGGTACATATGTATTATAGCCCTTAAAAAACCTATTCATTTATGCATGCCAATCACAATATCAACAATTTTTTAAAAGCATGTACAAAAGCAAAAAATGACAAGTACAGAAATCTCAAAAACAAAATGCATATTCCAATATTTCTATTTTAACACATGCAGGATTAATAATCTACTGTGTAAATTCATTTAAATTCATTTAAACTCTATTCAAATTGTTGTAAACACATTTGTTTTAGTGTTTAACAAAAAAAAAATATTAAAATTTAAGCAACAATTTCAACAATTGAAACAGATTATTCAGTCGGTAATCAAATTCTCCATTAAAATTGGGGCTACTCAGGGAACAAACACTCATTGCAGGTGAGAGAGACCCATCATCATCTATCTAATTTATAACCTCCAGTAATCACCCATTTCTCATTCGGGCATATATTAGCCCTTCTCATTGGATTTATAAAGTCCCTAAATGCACACTTCCCCCACTTGAAGACTGTCCCAGATTACCCAAAGCATGCTGTCCCACATTCTCAATCACATTTATGTTGCTAGAATAGATCACAAACATAATTTGTCAGCAATTAGGAACATTGTCTTATTTTTGACAGATTTAGGTCCTTAACATTGCTGGAAACGGTCTTGTAAATATCCTGCTGTCTGTGCTGTGTGATTGTGTCCTCTAGTGGTGAAATGATGAAACTGCAGTAGATGTCAGACAGAACACTACACCAATATAAAAAACATGAACACTTGTGTCAAACAGCCATATATTATGTGAACATTTTCAAAAAGGTTTCCACCCATGTTTGAGTAAACAAAGCCTTGCATTAGGGTCATTTTAACCCAGAAGTGTGTTCTCTCCCATATTTACCCAGACATGGGTTAAAAACCACAGCATTATTCAACACTTTATGGGCATTTAAATTTTTTGTTATATTAGTCACTATCGATCTTTCAGAACGCTCGTTCAATGAGTTTACTGAGGCTTTACTCAAGTATAGTGTACAGCTGCTGTGTTTCTGTAACGAAAATAACAAAACATTTAAACATGGACATTTAACAGCCACAATTACTATGTTAACAACAACCTTTATAAGCTATAAATTAAAGCATTGTGGTTCGTAAAGGCCTGTTTGTTTTTAAAATAAGCAAGTAGGCTAGTCATTCTACATATAGATAAAAACTAGATGCCGCACTAACGTCTGTTTCTATGGGCCGCTAAAGTTCGGCCGCCATATTGAAGCGGTCACGGTGCGAGCCGGTGACCGGTCCGTTAACACTCAAGAGCAAGCTGCTGGCTGTATTCACTGTTGTTTAAACTCAAACATTAAATCTGATACATTAACACATGACAGCAACGAAAGCTTATCCCATTTTTTGGAGATTTAAATCCCCTTGGTTTTCACAGCCATGGCTGCGCAGAGCAGTGTTGGGACATTCTCGCATACTGTGAGTGACGTCAGTGGACCGTACCAAGATGGCGGACGAGTCTACGTGCCTGCGAGCGCTTGAAGGCGGCATCTAGTTATATACATTATTCTATAGCTGTCCACAAGATGACGCCATATCACCGAATTCTGATGACTGAACACAATAATGATACAGTTAGGATAAAGCTAAGCTTAAATATTTTAAAATACAACTAAAGTATATATTTACAGCTGGAATTTCAAGTAGGCCTATTGACAAAATGTATGAAATCACATCTGCTCAGGGCACCCACTGCACCTCCTGGACCTGAAGACACTCGAGCGTTTCCTATTATGATCGGTCAGACAGAAGAGCACATCCACTGAGGGAGGTTTTATATTTATAATTCAGTTGTGAACTAATGTAATAATAAAGTAAAAGATTTTGATAGTTTAAGGGTTAGCATGTGTTGTTGTGATGGCCTTTGACCCTTCTCTTGTTGGTGCGAGTGCCGACTCTGTTGAGTGGGTCGAGGGGAACTGTCCACACTGAAAGAGAATGAAATTATCTATAAAAAATGAGCTTTTTAGCTCAACATGCTCAACGTTCAGTCCAAACAATCTAAATCAGCGGTTGCAGAAGTGAAATGAAGGGCTTCCTGATGCATCAACAGACAATTCAATATTTTTTAAGTAATTTTATTGAAACCAATTTAATGTAAATAAAAGTACATAAGTCAGATAGAAGTACAGTGACCTCAGACCTGTAAACAAGAACACAAACACATCTGCATATACTGTAGCGACCGTGTGAACGTTTAACGTGTTAAAAATACATTTGCAGAAGTATCACACAGGATGAGACAAATCAAGAAACACTCAAACGACTTCAGTATCTTAACATACTGTTGCATTCTTATACAGTTTTACATTGATATTTTCTTATCATTGTTTTTGCATTATATTGCTCAAAACATAAGCAATAACCTCAGTGTGAGGATACATTGCAAAAGCCATTTTCATATTCATACACTACATGTACAGTCAGGGCTCCTCCCACTGACAGACAGATACGGCTAGTCTCGATCTCTTGGAGTTCACGCCCCGTTTCTGGAGGGAGGGCGGGGTTTAGTCATTCTTCACTTCTAAAGCAAATCCAGGTATAAATCTGCTGACATCAGTAGGTGTGAAGAAAAATATGATTTGATCAATGCTGATCAAATTGTGAACTTTTTAATAAATTTGACCCTCATCTCTCTCTCTCACACACACACACTTAAAGCCACACCTCCTATCTTCACACAGGGGTGGAGGTCTTTTAATCTGATCTCTTGTGGTATTCTAGCACAATATTCTGAAAATGCTTCACACGTTACTTGTGTTCTCTGAGCTCGTGGCTGGTTGGTAAGTTTACTCAGTTTCTGTGTTATTAAGTCATTATTTAAATGACAATTTTACATTAATGCTTATGGCAGACACTTTTATCCAAAGTTACAGTGCATTCAGAATCAGATCATACATGTCTATTATCAGTATGTGTGTTTTTTTGGGGTCACAATGCCAAATTTTGAGTTAATTCGACTTAAAAATAATAGTTAATTCAACAAGGTTAAGCAACTCAACGAGAAGTTCATTGAGCTAACTTATTTTTTAAAGTTGAAGCAACAAAAGCTCGATTCAACTTTCAAAAAATAAGTTACCTGGATAATCCAACACATTTTTTTCACAGACTATTCAAGGGCAAGAGAGAAATGATAAAATAAAATAACATTTAGTTTTTTTGGGGAGAAGCAGAAATGTTTTTTATAGCACTGCTATGACAAACCTTTGGTAGTTCTTCATTTACTTAAGTTATAATAAATTTTAAGTTATTTTGGCATTGACCACTCGTGAATAGAAACCTTTCTCGATTCATTCCTTTTTTTTTACATTTTTAATTAAAATGTCCAATATTTCAGTGGACATCCTTTTATGTTGCGAGTGACACTAGACCAGTCGTAACAAGCACAAACTACACTCTAAAAAACATCCGTAAAATAGGGCACAATATACTGTATTAATAAGAAGGAATATTCCGTATTCATTTTTACAGTTGTTTTACCTGTATTTTACATTTTGCACTGCATTAAATTGCATTTAAGCATTTTTTTACAGAAATGTACGCAAAATAAAGGAAAATGTACTGGTAATTTTCTGCCAGTACTTTATCCGTTTTTTTACAGTGTACAATTTATAAATTACAGTTATTGACATGAAAAAGATTTCTTTCTTCATCATAACTTTGATATAGCAGGCACAAATAATCATGTACCAGTGCCAGTTCAACACAACAATGACTCATTACATCTTGAGAGCTTTTCAAAACTGTTAATGAACTAAAGTTTCATGTTTGTGTTGTTCAGGTGTGTTTGGTGATGAAGTGAAGTCAGTGTCAGTGATGAAGGGACATTCTGTTACTCTACACACTGATCTCACTCACATACAGACAGATGATGTGATCCATGGAGTTTGAAAACATCCTCATCGCCAGAATCATGAGATCAGTCAACATCAATCCCTCATATGATGAGACTGAGATATTCAGAGACAGACTGAAGATGAACAACCAGACTGGAGATCTCACCATCACACACGTCACATCTCAACACAACGGACTTTATACACTCAGTATTCTTGGGAGAAACAAGGACAAGAGATTCAGTCTTACTGTTAATGGTGAGTAGTTTTATATCATCTGTCTGTTTATTTTAGCTGCACACATATAACCTTCACATGCACACATAAGCACAAATACACATTTATATCCAATCCAGAACTGGGCTGTGTTTAAGTCCACAAACCACGGATATGAAGGTATTTTTGGTGCAACACAACTGAGCGCCTGTGAGAGTGGAACTTGTAGTTGTAGATTTTGGCCACACAAGTGTATCAGTAAATTTTAAGTCACAATTGGAAGTTGCAAAATTGTATATTTTTTCCCTTCCGCAAACATGATTTGTGCATTTGAAGAGGCCACACGCGCTGGTTTTGGTGCCCAGCAAGTGGCGCCCTTACAAGCAAGTGAAAAATTCAGCGAATCATCCCAGCAGCTTTTTCCTGAAATCACTTTTTCTGAAATCACTGATCGTAATGGAGTATTGGTTTGCATTAAAAGTGTGCTGGTCAGCTACATCGACAATCCCTTACGAAAATGAACCATGGTTTTACTACATAAAAAACAAGGTTAGTGTAGTAAAACCATGAAAACTGATTTAATACTGAGATATGTATCTTTATATCTATATCTGCAAACTGAGAGAGTGTGTGAACTTGTGTCAGAGACTCGCAGCAGCAGATTCAAGCAGTTGTGTTGTGTTTGTGCTAGAAAAATGTCCAAGAATAAAATCTGTTTATTTGTGAGACCATATTTTACAAGCATTGGACTCTCATTGGATGAATTCACAAAAACTGATTTGCGGATGTGCAAAACTCGTCTGTGGGCGCACGTCTTTCTACAAGTTTGCAACTTCAAATTTACTGATACACATGTTTGGCCAACATACAAGTTCCACTCTCACAGGCGCTCAGTTGTTTTGCACCAAAAATAACTTCATACACGGCCACTCTTTCTCTTCATTCGCTATGGAGCCGCAGAGATGACGTATGTTTGTATGCAAACCCCGGAAGCGAGTTAGCATTTTAGGACTTCCGGTTCCATTGGACCAAAGTCTATATAGGTGCGTCCCAAATCGCACACTTATGCACTATTCTCCGCCATTTTGTAGTATAAATGGTGTGAGTAGTGCGTTCACATTGAAAATCCTCAAAAAAAAGTGCACTTTAAGTACCCGGATGATGCCCTTTTTCGACCGAAAATATAAAGTGTGGAACTGTCGACACTTCACGCACTCAACGGTCGCAGATTCGCTTACGTAGCGGAAGGGAGGCGGGGCTATCAGACGCTTCAACCTGATGACGACTAAAGTCATGCTGGGCAAAACAGATGAAAACTACATTAAATGAACAATGCACAGTATATTTTTATTCACACGCATTGTGGCGTGCGATTGACGTCATTGGCGCTCGTCTGGATAAACAATATACTTCTGGTTACTAAAAACCGTTTAGTATTCCATTTGGGACGATTCTGTAATTCATATACTAGATGGTTGAGTGCAAAGTGCATAGTTTAAGTACATAGCGTGTAGTATGTTATTTGGGACACAGCTTGTGGGTTTGAATGGATTTTTGGCTCTCCATTCACTCTGAATATGGAAGTTAAAACGATCGCAACTTCCGGTTCATGGGGACTTTAAGATTCTACTTTACTCCTTAGTAAAAGTTGCTCTCAGCAGCGTTGTGAAGAGGTTTGTAGAGGAAACTCTCAACTAAAACCTTTTGTGAATGAGTGTTTTGTGAATACAGATGTGTTCACTCTTCAAGTGTCTGTTGTTGTGTATCGTTACAGCACAAGATCTTTACACAGCAGCAGGAGGACTAGCAGATTATTTCATTCCTCTCTCTTGTGTTGTTGGATCTGTGATGATTGTAGCTGCGCTTCTGATGTTCTTCATCTGCAGAAAAAAAACACAAACACCAACAACAACAGGGTAAATGACAACTACTAGTGATCAGAGATAGAAAAACTAAACATTCCCAGACATTTAAGAAATATTTATTTTATAACTAATGTTATAGCTGATGCAGTAGTTTATTTACACAGAATGTCATGTATTATATTGAACAATGTTAAGACTGTTGGGAAACTGATATGATGATGGTCTAACAGATAAAACATGTCATTATTCTTACAGATCAGACTCATGAAAAACAAATCACATGCGCTGATTCACCATTCAACAACACACAGGTCAAGTCAATACAATACAATACACTTTATTGTCTCCTTGGGGAAATTTGTCTTCTTGGGCTTAGTGAATGCTGCATTTCCAAATCACGCAATGACACAATATGCCATTAAATAAATGCACAGTAGGTAAATAAGTCAATTAATCAGTCATTAATCTGAGAATTTAAAGATGAAATTTCCTAAATGTGAATTTACACAGTCATTACTGTAGAGAGTAAAGGGCAAGGGCCAGCTTACACAACCCTGAGGAACACCCATGTGTGTTATTTTTTAATCTGAGAGGGTGTTATTGATCCTCGCAACCCAAGTACGGCCTGTTAGAAAAGAATAGTACCATTTAATCTGGAAAGGCTTAACATTCAACTGGCTCCTTTTCTGGATCAAAAGAAGGGGGTGTCACAGAACGAGAATGACTGAACCCAAGTGCAGGCAGTGAAGGGGTTAACAAGGAAAATGTATTTAAACAAAGAACACAAAACAAAAACCCACAAGGGGGTAAAACAACATAACATAAAGGGATAAATAACAACTGGCAAACAGGCACGTAGACTAAATGATGTTTATTAACAAAGTTCGGGAGGAACCCTAAGCATATAATCAGCCCGCCGGTCTATCATCAGCAATCAAATATAGCTCAAGCATGTGACCTCACAATCATCTCGGCTGGTACAACATCAGCAATCACAGCTTTTACCCTATCAGCTCAAGCAAGCTCCATCATAAATAGACAAGCAGTCTTACCTGATGCTTCTCGCAAGTTCAACATCCCTCCTCCACCCCAGCTCCTCTCATTTTCCTCTCAGTCCCGCAAGACCCCCGGGGGGGTGTGTTCTGGGCTCGAGCCGGTTCCGAGCCCGGCGCACTTGCCCTAACCAGGGTAGAGTGCTTTAAGTTCGGATAGACCCGGTGAGCTCAGAGCCCACTTCTAGCACAGCACGCCAAATACGCATAACCTTCATATCCATGCTTAACCAATTCATCCTACATCCTAGCTGCTTATCTGCGAGGGTGAACTCGTGAACTGACACTAGACTAGAACTGGGAAAACTCACTGACAGGAAACAAGACGCAACGTCTTCGATACGGGGTTCAGGAAGACAGCAATATAGCGCTGGAACTCATCATATGAATCAAAATGGAACAAAACAAACGAGCACAGGACAGAGAAATATGAGGACAATTTAAAGGCTCAAAATCAACAGGGAACAGCTGCAAGGGATACACTAATTAATCAACACTAACTAGGAAAACAAGGGGTCAGGGCACAGTTTTATAGAGTTAGATGCCGCAAAACTTTCCTCAATAATATACTTTTGTCACCTACAGGCCTCCTGGAGCAGCTTGTTGAGCTCCTTTTGTACAGTTTTCAATTGCATCCTATCACCGTTCATAAAAGCAGCTTTTTTCCTGTAAATCCACGCCTTCTCTTTCTTTGTGATATATGGCTTGTTGCTAGGGTACATAATAATGTCTTTTTTGCTGCAACATTGTCAACACAAATAAGGATGTAGCAGGTTGTTGACTCAGTGAGGTCATCTAGATTTGTACTCTGAAAAATAGACCAGCCCGTACAAGCGAAACATCCTTTAAATGTGTTTCAATACGGACTTCTGAACACTCTAGTGCACAACTTGACTCATATTGGTTGTGCATGTTTATATTGGAAACTTAAAGCTCAAGAATCAGTCTAATCAATATCTGACTGTTGAAAGTTTCTCACATCCCATAAGTCTCATAACTGAGTTTTTCTCTTTTGTGTTTTCTTACAGATATCTGAAATGACAGAGGTGGTTTACATGAGCATTAAACCGGATGAAGTTTGTTCTAAACTACAGTTCGAGTACTTCAGTGAACTACAGTATTATGCTTGCGCGAATAAAAAACTAAATAATAGTAACACAACTGATATTTTGTGTCACTTTGATTATGTTGTGCCTTTCCTCATCTTGATCTTTGAACAAAGTCTGTTTGGGTGTAAGTGTGCTTTCCTCTCTATATTGTGATATTTAGGTTATGATATTTTATAAAACGCCATG
This sequence comes from Triplophysa siluroides, assembly GCA_006030095.1. Lineage (NCBI taxonomy): Eukaryota > Metazoa > Chordata > Actinopteri > Cypriniformes > Nemacheilidae > Triplophysa > Triplophysa siluroides. Next base: position 85,068 of record VCII01000488.1, on the reverse strand, counting down.
TTTTTGATACCCGAGTATCAATATATATTTCTGGAACAAACTACACAAATAGACTTTCATAAGTAAGTTGTGCACAAAGAAGAATCGTCCAACTGAGCAAACAAGAAGAATTTGTGAACATGAACGTTTTACAAGCGCAATTATCATGTAAACACAATCTTTATATGTTTAAAGATATTTAGCTATACATTTAAGCATTATAGTGCCATTTAAAGAAAATCTGTCATTCTATAGACTAGTTCACACACTGATCCAACAAACACGTGTTTGTCTAGACTAGAGTGAATGTCTTCTGCATGTCCACAAGATGGCGCCATCGCTGCGTTTCTGATGACTGAACAACTCAAGACATTGCGTTTCTGGGTGTTTATTTGTTGAAACTTTTATTATGCCCCGCTGGCCGTAACTTTACATTGCATTGAACTTCCGGTTGAGTAAAACGTGATTTGTTGATGAATGGATTTGTTTTCGTTTTGGCTTTATTGTACATACATTTGATGAATTTGAACACAATTTAATAAAAAGAAAACTTTAAACTAAGATGAAAATGTATTTTTAAATAGTTTTTCCATTACTTTTTCTTTAATTAAGCTTAAAAAATACCAAAACAATGAGGCATTTCAAAATTAAAAAGGAAGTTCTGAGGAAAACAGAGCACATACAAAATATACTAACTACAAAACAAACAAAAGTACAAAGTTAAATACAAAAGAGTGAAAATAAACAAATAAAACAAATAAACAACGATCAGAGTCTTCAAATAGCTGGAATTCTTCAACCAATCTAAATCATTGTAGTTTTTCATCACTGTCTCTAGTTCCTGCCATTCAATCATTAGCCTTCTTGCGGTCTAAGCTCCTCCCACTTACAGCTCTTGCCATAAGCTCCTCCCACTTGACAAGCTTCAACTATTCTGCACTTCTTGAAGACACATGATCTGTATGTCGTCTTTTATTTTGAGTGTTCAGATAAGAAGCAGCTTTTGTCACAATACATGTTAGTTTACACACTAAACACACCCACTAAAAACATGTGAAATCCCTCTCAGGCAACATCCAACTGGAAATGAATGTATGTTTTATATTATAAAATAAAAGTTCATCCCTACTCTTATATTAGGAGGTCTGAGAAGACAGACAGATATCAGACAGATAAAAGTCTTGAGTAAATGTGTTTTGTGTGTTTCTTCACTGTTTAAATGTTCCACAGGAAACTGGACTTGTGACACTAATGTGACAGAAAAGCTGTGAAGATGTTTGTGATGTTTAACGGTTGACATCTGCTGTGATGACCTTTAACCCTTCATCAGTGGTTTGATAAGTGAGTTGAGAACTGTTGACACTGAATGAGAATGAGCTCAATGTTATATGTCAAACTCAATCCAATGAATCAATATGTGACGTGTGTAACGGAGGCCAGCTAATGTAAGAGCGCTGCAGTAAACCTTACTCCCGACCTCAAGAGATGCTCCAGCGATGAGCTTGTTTCATGTTTGTTAGTCCTGTGGCGTCATCTGTGCAAAACCTTGTGGATTCCATTCTAAGGGACCAAATTTTGAGCACTTTAAGTTTTTTTATTAAAACGAATAAATCTGCTAAATGCATCACACATACACATACATTTCTAGCGCAATGCTAACACAAGGAATGATGAGAGAATATTTCATTTTATTTGAGTACATATATGAATGATAATAAGCACATAATGTTCACATATTAAGAAGCTTCTGGAACACAGTGACCTCAGACCTGAACACAAGATCACAAACACTTCTGCAGACGCTGTACAGCTCAAAATAAAGTTCACACGTTTGTTCAAAATACACCAGCAGCAAGTTCCACATGATGATCTGATACATCAACACAGACACACAACTAGTGCGGTCACGACAACATTATACCGCTGAGGTTGTTATACAGTTTGACATGTATGTTTAATGCAGCGCTCCATATTGATGCTCTACTGAAGGAAGACTTGTCAGGTTTAAATGTTGATCGAGTTGGTCAACCCCCCACTTCTGGAGCTTATGTCCCGTGTCAGGAGGGCTGAGTTATGTGCTTTAAGGAGAATGTTTGTCTCTCCTTATATTCTAAAGCAAACCTCAATTCACTACTCTCTCTCTCTCTCTCTCTCTCTCTCTCTCTCTCTCTCTCCACTCTCTCCACCTCTGTTCACTTCTGTCACACACAACATTACATTCACATTTTTTCTCTTTCAGCTTTTCATCGTTACGTTATCTGAATATGTTTCACACATCACTTGTGTTCTGTTTCTGCTCGTGTCTGATTGGTAAGTTTACGTTGTTTTATGTTATTTTTATGTCATTATTTCAGTATTTTTTAAACTTGAGGAAATCTCACTTCATAATGTCAAATGATCTGTAGTTACATTCTGTGTTTGTGACTGTAAACTGAATCAACACTATATTCAATAATACATTGTTTGTTTAGTTTGTTAAACCTTATTGATTGTACTGTTATTTATACGAGGAGTTCTTCCAGTTATTAATCCTCTTAAATCATTTTGCTACTAAGCTCTTGAAAATAAATGTGCTAAACAGAATAGTTTTTGGATGAATTGTTCATTAAAGTCCCATTACAGTTGTTCACAATCGCTAGGACACATTTCCCAAATTTTTGCTAAACACCAACTTTCAGTTTGTCACAACAGTTTTTTCACAGTATATTTAATTGATCATTAGCAAAGATAAATCATCCGCAGTTGTGTTTAGTGTTTTGCAAAAGTCTCCAAAGTTGAGAAGTGTCCTACAGTAGAAACTGTTCAAACTTCACAAAAGCTCCATTGTAGTAGGAAGAAAGAAATGATTCATGATTCAGAAATGATTTGTGGCGATGCTTTGCAGAAACGTTTGTAGTTCCTTTAGTTGAAGTGTTTTTCATTCAGTTTGTGAATTTCCCCTTTAGAACCTGAAGAAAAGCGGCAAGTCTTTTTTCAGAGAACAAACAACTATCTATACATGTACAACTATTGTCCAGTTAATGGAAAAGAATATGGCCTAACTATTTAAAGAGAATGTTGTTTATAGACTACAGTTCAACAGCATGTGAGAGATGAAGAGCAATCGCTGATGTACTGGTGCTAGAAGATTCTCTCTCTCAACATCTCAAAACAATAGACTAAAACATACTGGGTTGTTTTGAGTCATGCTGGGTAAATACTGGACAGAACTCACTGCTGGGTTAAAAATCATCCACACTCTTAAAAATAAAGGCGCTTTATGATTCTTAGAAGAACCTTTTTTAAATGGTTCCATAAAGAACCTTTAACATCTGAAGAACCTTTCTGTCTCACAAAAGATGATGTTTCTTTAAAGAACTGCATCTGATGCAACACTAATGCAATGCATGTACATAGGCACACCACACACACACACACACACACACACACACACACACACACCACACACACACACGCGCACATGTCTGGTTTACTATCTCTGTGGGTACAGTCCATAGGCGTAATGTTTTTTATACCGCACACACTGTATATTTTATCCCCTAACCCAACCCCTAAACCTAAAGATCATAGAAAACTTTTGCAGTTTTTTTTTTTTTTTATTGTTTTCTGCACAATTTATAAGCTTTTTTGCCCATGATGACCTCAATTTAGGTCCCACAGTGACACGAATCCCTTGAGGTTGGTGTGCATTCAGGTTTAGGTCCCCACCGGGATATAAAAACATGTCCACACACATGCACACACACACATGCACACACACACACTTTAGAAACACGCACGCACGCACACTCGCACACACACGCGCACACACACACTTTAGAAACACGCACGCACGCACACACACACACTTTAGTCAAAGAAAACTGTCAAAATGATTTGCTGCATCCGGGTTAGCGTGTTGTGTTATTTTTGAGAGGTTGTTATCTGGAAATAACGAACCTGCAAATGTCTCGACTGGCCAATCAGAATCAAGCATTCCAACGAGCCGTGTGATAGAGTCATGTAGCAGTGCCTAAACACTCCCTTCAACAACACATGACTTGTTTTATGTTGACAGCTATAAGATATGAATCACTGAATATCTGTTTGTGTTGTTCAGGTGTGTTTGGTGATGAAGTGAAGTCAGTGTCAGTGATGAAGGGAGAGAATGTTACTCTACACACTGATCTCACTCACATACAGACAGATGATGTCATCGAGTGGAGCTTTGAAAACATCCTCATCGCCAGAATCAAGAGATCAGTCAATATTAATCCTCTATATAATAATACTGAGATATTCAGAGACAGACTGAAGATGAACAATCAGACTGGAGATCTCACCATCACACACATCACATCTCAACACTCTGGACTTTATAAACTCAATATTCTTGGGAGAAACAAGGACAAGAGATTCAATCTTACTGTTAGTGGTGAGTAGTTTTATATCATCTGTCTGTTTATTTTTGCTCTTCTACACTCTGAAGGATAAAGACACTAAACAATGACATTGAGAACTTTTATCTGTATGGATCCATAAACCATCTGCTGAACCTTCTGTGTCACAAAAGCTCTTCAGACTATAAAAGCTCTACAGAAATGGTTGTTTATTGACTGGAAGGTTCTTTGGGGAAGAGAAATGTGTTTTCTTTGGCGGGGTGGACATTTAGTTTAGTCACACAGTCAAAGACATGCAAGTCTAGAAACATTTGTGATAATAAACCACCTTCCCCAAGATTCACCGGTTTTTACTGTGAATATACCCACAGATGCTGGAATGGCATTAATAAATAAATCAAAAAATCAAAATTCTCAAATAACCATCATTTGCAAAAACAGATAACTCCGTGTCAATTTTTTTTTTTTAAAGTCATGTGTCTGTGTCTTTGTGTTACCATGTTTTTATTGTGTTAGTTGTATTTATCCAACTAGTCTGATTGATATTACTTGTAATTCACATTTAAAACATGATTTATGAAAAAAAAAAAATTTTGCAAATAAACTTTTCATTTATTCTCTTTCATGTGTTTGTGAACCTGTATGTGAGTCTTTCTTCAGTGGAACACAAAAGAAGATATTTTGAGAAATGTCTCAGTGGTTTTGTGTTCATACAATGGAGTTTAGTGTTGTTTGATTATCAACATTCTTCAAAATATCTTCTTTTGTGTTCCACTGAAGAAGAAAGAAGCTCATAGAGGTTTGACAAGACGTGAGGATGAATAAATGATGTCATGTAGCACCAGTGTGTTCAAAACTGGCTCGAGGTCCTTTGCCGATCCCGTTCCCCTCTCTCCACCCTAAAGTTTCTGATCCTCTCTGCACATTGTCCTGTCCAATAAAAGCAATAAATGCACGTAAAAATATATTTAAAAAAATATGAAATAATTCTCATTGTAGTGGAGTAGGCGGGGCGAGACCGTGGTTCGAGACCGGTGAGTAATTGTGAATAAGCGCCAGCTGTGCGCACACTGGGCTCGAATCACGTAGGAGATTATCACGTAGGGAGCATATAAAAGCAACGAGCGACCGGACCGTCGAGGAGAGAGGACCGGGCCCGAACATGTTTGTATTTATATTTATGTTTGTGTTGCCGGCAGTCGTCCGTGAGGGGCTGCCGGCTGTTTATTTACTTTGTTATAATTTGTAATTAAATGTTTAAATGTTTGCCGGTTCCCGCCTCCTTCCTTCCTTTTAATGAATCTTGTTACATTGGTGCCGAAACCCCGGGAGAAGGACATGCTGTCGGAGAGTCTCGCCACCGAGTGGCCTCGCGGTGCCGGAGAGTTCGGGCAGCGCGGACAGAGGCGTCCGCCAGTGGCTGCCCGAAGCGGTGGCTCTGGGGAAACGGAAGTGCACAGTGTGGCCACCGCCAAAGCTTCGGTGCGACGCCGACCTTTGCTGCCGCGCCCCTGGGTCGAGGTGGGATGGCTTTCGGCCGAGCGGGAGCGGGGGAGTTGCCGCCGTCCGCCAGAGGCCGGAGCCTGCGTCCGTCCCCCGAGGGGGAGGAGCAGGGGGCGGGAGTGCCGAGTGCGGCCACCGCCTGCCAGAGGCCGGAGCCTGCGTCCGTCCGCCCAGGGGGAGGAGCAGGGACGGGGATCTGCCCCGACTCCCCGATAAAGGAGGAGCCACCGCCGGCCGCCAGGGGGCGGACGGTCGAGCCGTCCACCGAAGCCCCATGTAGTGTTCCTTCTTGTGTCGTGTAATCGATAAACTACACACACATGTAGATGTAACTCAGAACTAGGTATTTATTATTGAACACCAACCGCATGTGCTGCTCACAAGCTCGTGCATGTATAACTCTCACTCACTCCGGGTAACCACACCATAACCAAAAGACAAGGTGGCCCTCTAATGGAGTGAATATGTAATTGCACCATAAATGTATAACACTACACCACACCCCAGGGCCACCGCAAGGCACCGCGAAGGAGAGAACCCCGGCTGGTTGAGGACCGAGCGGCAGCATGTCGGGGAACCAGACTATTTTTTTTTCGTCTCTCCCCTCTCTCTTTCCGGTCGCTCCGAGGGCTCCCGTCTCCGTTGTCTCGTCTCGTCGCTACATGCCCCCAGGGGAAGGTACTCCGAGACTGGGAGAGAGGGAGGGGGGGAGCAAGCACAGTCTCGGGGGTACCCCCCGGCCTGTGTTGGGCGATGGGGGTATGTAGTGGAGTAGGCGGGGCGAGACCGTGGTTCGAGTAGGAGGAGTAGGAGATCGGGAGCACATAAGAGAAAGAGCGACCGGACCGTCACTGAGAGAGGACCGGGCCCGAACTTGTGTTACGTTTGTATTTGTATTTATGTTTTGTTCGCCGGCGGTCGTCCGTGAGGGGCCGCCGGCTGTTATATTACTTTATTAAATGTTTGAAATGTTTGCCGGTTCCCGCCTCCTTCCTTCCCTTTTAATGAACTTTTCTACATTGGTGCCGAAACCCGGGAGGAAGGAGAGACATGCTGTCGGAGAGTCCTCGCCGCCGAGTGGCCTCGCGGTGCCGGAGAGTTCGGGCAGAGGGTCCGCCAGTGGCTGCCCGAAGCGGTGGCTCTGGGAAACGGAAGTGCACAGTGTGGCACCGCCAAAGCTTCGGTGCGACGGCGACCTTTGCTGCCGCGCCCCTGGGTCGAGGTGGGGTGGCTTTCGTCCGAGCGGGAGCGGGGGAGTTTGCCCGTCCGCCAGAGGCCGGAGCCTGCGTCCGTCCCCCGAGGGGGAGGAGCAGGGGGCGGGAGTGCCGAGTGCGGCCACCGCCTGCCAGAGGCCGGAGCCTGCGTCCGTCCGCCCAAGGGGGAGGAGCAGGGGACGGGGATCTCGCCCCGACTCCCCGATAAAGGAGGAGCCACCGCCGGCCGCCAGGGGGCGGACGGTCGAGCCGTCCACCGAAGCCCCAGGGCCACCGCAAGGCACCGCGAAGGAGAGTACCCCGGCTGGTGAGGACCGAGCGGCAGCATGTCGGGGAACCGGACTTTTTTTTTTTTTTCTCCTCTCTCCCCTCTCTCTTTCCGGTCACTCCGACGGCTCCCGTCTCCGTTGTCTCGTCTCGTCGCTACATACCCCCAGGGGAAAGGTACTCCGAGACTGGGAGACCCCCCCGAGGGGGGGGGAGCAAGCACAGTCTCGGGGGTAACCCCCGGCCTGTGTTGGGCGATGGGGGTATGTAGTGGAGTAGGCGGGGCGAGACCGTGGTTCGAGACCGGTGAGTAATTGTGAATAAGCGCCAGCTGTGCGCACACCGGGCTCGAATCACGTAGGAGATTGGGAGCATATAAAAGGAACGAGCGACCGGACCGTCGAGGAGAGAGGACCGGGCCCGGACATGTTTGTATTTATATTTATGTTTGTGTTGCCGGCAGTCGTCCGTGAGGGGCTGCCGGCTGTTTATTTACTTTGTTATAATTTGTAATTAAATGTTTAAATGTTTTCCGGTTCCCGCCTCCTTCCTTCCTTTTAATGAATCTTGTTACACTCATGTTGTGACTGAACAGTGAAGTTGACAGCAGCCGTTCGGGTCTGACTGATATGATGAAATGGACATTAAATGACACATAAGGTCTTATTTTGTAAGAGATTAAAGAAGATGAAGACATTATGAGATGGTAATAATAAGACAGAAGAGCAAACATGAATGAAAAACTTTCATTAGTTCATTAAAAAACCTTGTAATTGACATTTTATTATATTTGTTTCTGAAACTTTATCTGAAAATTTTTATTCAAATATTCATTTAAATATTAACACTAGATTAGGAACTGGCAAATATAAATTATATTTTGTATATTATTGATATGTTGAGCATTTGGGAAAATTAACATTTAGATACTGAAACACACTGCATTGCTATTTTGCATACGATAGAAATGTGTATCTCATTATTAATACATGTTGGTTTCTGGCTCGTTAGACTCTGACAAACATCCAATTGATCAACATGATGAAGGTGAGAATTCTCTGAATGAAATGACCTCAGATTTACAGATCAGTTGTGTTCACTCTTAAAACTAAAAGTGTTTTATTGTTGTTTATTATTACAGCAGCAGTTGTTCATTCACCTGAAGGAGAAACACATTCAGTTTATATCATTCCTCTGTCTTGTGTTGTTGGGTTTCTGATGATTGTATCTGCACTTCTGATGTTCCTCATCTGCAGAAAACACACAAACACACAACAACAACAACAACAACAACAACAAGGTAAATCATGACATGATCAGAGATACTGTCAGAGTAGAGAAAAAAACATTGTTCAGTGTGTGTGTGTTAGTGTGTGTGTGTGTGTGCGTGTGCGTGTGCGTGCGTGTGCGTGTGCGTGTGCGTGTGTGTGTGTTATTATATAAATATTTGTTATAGCTAATGCAGTAGTTTATTCACACAGAATGTCATGTATAATATTTAAGCATGTAAAGACTGTTGGGAAACTGATATAGGCCTATCAAGTGAAGGTCTCACAGATAAATCATGTTCACGTGTCATTATTGTTCCAGATCATGAAAACCAAATCATCTGCTCTGATTCAACATTCACCAAACACAACACACAGGTAAAGGATCTGTTTCAGATCGAGTGATCTATCCTCTCTACCTCTTCTCTCTGTGTCACTTCTCTCAGACAGGTGTCACTCATGTTGATTTACAACCCTACACACATACCTGTAGCTTCCTTTCTATATGTTTATATATATATATCTGCAGTGCATCTGCTCATCATGACTGCGTCAGATATGTCATATGATGTCACTCTTTCATCAAAGTTTCTGGAGAGATCTCAGGTCCTGCTGTCCTCTATGTCTCAGTGCTGTCTTACACATCTGACATCACAGATTTACTGTTTGAACTCATGCGACAGAAAAGCTGTGAAGAGCTTTATGTGCGTGTGACAGTTGTCATCTGTTGTCATCTTCTGTGTTTTTAGGAATCTGAAATGACGAAGGTGGTTTATACATATTACAGCATTAAAGAAGATCAAACTCCTCTGTTACCTGTTATGGATTGACTACAACAACAACAAGTGTGATATTATTTACTGATTTTGTTCAGTTTGTTGTCCCAACACTGAATGTATTTTATTGTTGTTTTATTGTTGTGCTGTCAGTACTGAATCTGTCTTTCACCACAGCTGGATTAAAACTGATAAACACATCTGGACTTTCTATTTCATCAATTTAATCAGCAGTAAAAACAGCGATATATTTAATTTCCCTTTTAGTATTAAATACATTTCTATCATTAAAACTCCACAAAGAAGTTTATTGTAAACGGTCATGTATATAAATATCCTGCTGTCTGTGTATGGAATTAGTTTATGCAGATGATACTCAGCTATATATCTCATCAAGACCAGAGGATTCCTTCATTTATCTAAATTGTCAGAGTGCATCGAATAAAACATTGGGTGACTAGTAATTTCCTTCTTTTAAACTCTAATAAAACAGAAATATTACTTATCGGACACTCTCACAATTTAAATCTAGATTAAAGACGCATCTATTCAGCCAAGCTTTCACTTAATGTATAATATACTAAATAAATAAAAAAGAATAAAAGAACAGCAGCTGTGCTAATTATTCTCTTTTGCCCTCCTCCCCCGCCTCGGGATGCCCGTCCCGTATGGAGAGATTCCACCAGGACCAGATGAACGTCATATGCCCATCCATCCCTAACTAGAGATTCCACCAGCTCCATCTGAACATCCCGTGACATCCTCCTGTGAGCGCCTGCGGACTGACTGACCACCACAGGTCCATCTCAGGCAATTCCATCCCCACCCAAGAGCAAAGACGGACTCATGTCACATTAATGCTAAATTTACAATGATTAGTTTTAAATGCTAAACTTCCATCACATGACAGCAGTTTGAAGTTATAGCTGCACTCAGTTACATTATACCATTATTATTTTCCCTGCTTATAATGTTCCTCTGTTGCCTGATATCAATCACAAAAACTAAAAAAGACTAATTAGACACAAACAGTTTCAACAAATGAAACTTCCTGAGTCACAACTAATAATCTCTCCCTATACTTCATAAATATTTACTCAGTTTTTTTCTTCAATTATTTATCATTGGAGTTTGGGTTCCTCACCACAGGTCATTGTTGGCTGGCTTGCTCACCGGGAGACTACATTTATTAGATATTATTTACTACAATGATCTTGCTTGTTCCATAAACACCATGTACTGTGCTGGGTTTTACACTTTCTGTGTTTTTATGTTTTTCTCCTGTAAAGCAGCTCTGGAACAATCCACATGTGAAAAGCGCTGTATGAATAAAATTGAATTGAATTGTGCTGTGCTGTGTGATTGTGACCTCTAGTGGTGAAATGATGAAACTGCAGCAGATGTCAGACAGGACACTACATTTATAAAAAACATGAACACTTGTGTAAAACAGCCATATATTATGTGAACATTTTCAAAACTGTTTCCACCCGTAGTTGAGTAAAAACAACCTAGCATTGGGGTCATTTTTAACCCAGAAGTGTTTTCTCTCCAATATTTACCCAGCCATGGATTAAAACCACAGCAATTCAATAAATACATATTTTTTACTATTAGTCCCCATCGATCGATCAGAACTCTCTTTCAATGAGTTTACTGAGGCTTTACTCAAATATCAATGTTCAGCAGGTGTGTTTCTAGAAAAAAAATGTATCCGTAAACATGGACATTTAACAGCCACAATTATTATGCAATCAACAACCTTTATGTATAAAGGTAATTTTAGCTATAAATTAAAGCATTGTAGTTTGTAAACGCCTGTTTGTTTTTTGAATAAACCAGTAGTCATTTTATAAATGTATATAAAACTAGATGTCGCATCAGCATCTGTTATATGGGCCGCTAACGGCGTCCGCCATATTGGAGCGGTTACAGTGCCGGTGACCGGTCCGTTAACACTCAAGCTGACTCTGTAAGATTATGAAAAAATACTCATTGTTGTGTAAACTCAAACATTGTATCTTATACACTTACACATGACAGCAACGAAAGGTTATCCCATTTTTCGGGAGTTCAAATCCCCGTGGCTTTCACAGTCATGGCTGCGCAGTTGGGCCATTCTTGCAAACTGTGAGTGACGTCAGTGGACCGTACCAAGATGGCGGACGAGTCTACGTGCTGGAGCGCTTTAATGCGGCATCTAGTTATATATTATTCTATAGATGTCCACACACTGGATAAAACGTGCTTTGTTCATGAATAGTTACATTTTTTGTTTTGGCTTAATTGTACATTCATTTGACCACATTTTAATCAAAACAAAACTTTAAACTACGATGAAAAATTTATTTTTATTAGTTATATTTTTAAATTAAGCTTCAGACATACAAATATAATATGCCATTTCAAAATTAAATAGGAAGTTCTGAGGAAAACAGAGCACATACAAAATATACCAACTTATGAGAAAAACAAACAAAAGTACAAAGTGAAATACAAAAGATTAAAAATAAATAAATAAAACAAACAACGATAAGAAAACAAAAATTAAACTACTAAACATCAGGGTCTTCAAATAGCTCAAATTCTTCAACCAATCTAAATCATTGTAGTTTTTCATCACTGTCTCTATTCCTGCCATCCTCAATCATTAGCCTTCTTGCGGTCTAAGCTCCTCCCACTTACAGCTCGTGCCATAAGCTCCTCCCACTTGAAGCTTCAACTACTCTGCACTTCTTGAAGACACATATCTGTATGTCGTCTTTTATTTTGATTGTTCAGATAAGAAGCAGCTTTTGTCACAATACATGTTAGTTTACACACTAAACACATCAACTAAAAACATGTGAAATCCCTCTCAGGCAACATCCAACTGGAAATGAATGTATGTTTTATATTATAGAATAAAAGTTCATCCCTCCTCTTAGATTAGGAGGTCTGAGAAGACAGACAGATATCAGACAGATAAAAGTCTTGAGTAAATGTGTTTTGTGTGTTTCTTCACTGTTTAAATGTTCCACAGGAAACTGGACTTGTGACACTAATGTGACAGAAAAGCTGTGAAGATATTTGTGATGTTTAACGGTTGACATCTGCTGTGATGACCTTTAACCCTTCATCAGTGGTTTGATAAGTGAGTTGAGAACTGTTGACACTGAATGAGAATGAGCTCAATGTTATATGTCAAACTCAATACTCCATCCAATGAATCAATATGTGACGTGTGTAACGGAGGCCAGCTAATGTAAGAGCGCTGCAGGTAAAACCTTACTCCCGACCTCAAGAGATGCTCCAGCGATGAGCTTGTTTCATGTTTGTTAGTCCCTGTGGCGTCATCTGTGCAAAACCTTGTGGATTCCATTCTAAGGGACCAAATTTTGAGCACTTTAAGTTTTTTTATTAAAACGAATAAATCTGCTAAATGCATCACACATACACATACATTTCTAGCGCAATGCTAACACAAGGAATGATGAGAGAATATTTCATTTTATTTGAGTACATATGAATGATAATAAGCACATAATGTTCACATATTAAGAAGCTTCTGGAACACAGTGACCTCAGACCTGAACACAAGATCACAAAACTTCTGCAGACGCTGTACAGCTCAAAATAAAGTTCACACGTTTGTTCAAAATACACCAGCAGCAAGTTCACACATGATGATCTGATACATCAAACACAGACACACAACTAGTGCGGTCACGACAACATTATACCGCTGAGGTTGTTATACAGTTTGACATGTATGTTTAATGCAGCGCTCCATATTGATGCTCTACTGAAGGAAGACTTGTCAGGTTTAAATGTTGATCGAGTTGGTCAACCCCCCCACTTCTGGAGCTTATGGTGCAGGGCTGAGTTGCTTTAAGGAGAATGTTGTCTTTCCTTCATATTCTAAAGCAAACTCCACAAAACTCCTCCCTTCTCTCTCTCTCCTCTCTCTTCTCTCTCTCTCTCTTCTCTCTCTCTCTCTCTCTTACTCTCTTTCTCTCTTTCTCTCTCTCGTCTCACTCTCTCTCTCTTTCTCTCTCTGTCTCTCTCTCTCTCTCTCTCTCTCTCTCACACATTTAGAGCCACACCTCTCCACCTCTGTTCACTTCTGTCACACACAACGTTACATTTTATTTCGTGATTTGAATGAAACGTCTTCATTGGGTTCAGTTACTCTGAATATGTTTCACACATCACTTGTGTTCTGTTTCTGCTCGTGTCTGATTGGTAAGTTTACTTTGTTTGTTATTTTAATGTCATTAATTCAGTATTTTTTAAAACTTGAGCAAATCTCACTTCATAACGTCAAATGATCTGTAGTTACATTCTGTGTTTGTGTCTGTAAACTGATTCAACACTATATTCAATAATATATTACTTGTTTAGTTTGTTAAACCTCAGTGATTGTAATGGTATTTGTACGAGGAGTTCTTCACCAGTTATTAATCCTCTTACATCATTTTGCTGCTACGCTCTTGAAAATAAATGTGCTAAACAGAATCTTATTGGATGAATTGTTCAATAAAGAAACATTACAGTTGTTCACAATCGCTAGGACACATTTCCCAAATGTTTGCTAAACACCAACTTTCAGTTTGTCACAACAGTTTATTTAATTTACATTTTATGCATTTGGCAGACGCTTTAATCCAAAGCGACTTACATTGCTTTATCCTATACATTTATACATAGGTACTTGCAATCCCCTGGGATCCAACACACAACCTTGCGTTGTTAACGCAATGCTCTTACTACTGAGCTACTGGAAAGCTTTTGCAAAAGTCTCCAAAGTTGAGAAGTGTCCTACAGTAGAAACTGTTAAAACTTCACAAAAGCTCCATTGTAGTAGGAAGAAATAAATGATTCATGATTCAGAAATGATTTGTGGCGATGCTTTGCAGAAACGTTTGTAGTTCCTTTAGTTGAAGTGTTTTTCATTCAGTTTGTGAATTTCCCCTTTAGAACCTGAAGAAAAGCGGCAAGTCTTTTTTCAGAGAACAAACAACTATCTATTAATGTACAACTATTGTCCAGTTAATGGAAAAGAATATGGCCTAACTATTTAAAGAGAATGTTGTTTATAGACTACAGTTCAACAGCATGTGAGAGATGAAGAGCAATCGCTGATGTACTGGTGCTAGAAGATTCTCTCTCTCAACATCTCAAACACAATAGACTAAAACATGCTGGGTTGTTTTGAGTCATGCTGGGTAAATACTGGACAGAACTCACTGCTGGGTTAAAAATCACCCACACTCTTAAAAATGAAGGTGCTTCATGATTCCTAGAAGAACCTTTTTTAAATGGTTCCATAAAGAACCTTTAACATCTGAAGAACCTTTCTGTCTCACAAAAGATGATGTTTCTTTAAAGAACTGCATCTGATGCAACACTAATGCAATGCACACACACACATGTACATAGGCACACAAACACACACACACACACACACACGCACACATGTCTGGTTTACTATCTCCGTGGGGACAGTCCATAGGCGTAATGCTTTTTATACCGCACACACTGTATATTTTATCCCCTAACCCAACCCCTAAACCTAAAGATCATAGAAAACTTTTTGCAGTTTTTTTTTTTTTATTGTTCTGCACAATTTATAAGCTTTTTTGCCCATGATGACCTCAATTTAGGTCCCCACAGTGACACGAATCCCTTGAGGTTGGTGTGCATTCAGGTTTAGGTCCCCACCGGGATATAAAAACATGTACACACACACATGCACACACACACACTTTAGAAACACGCACGCACGCACACTCGCACACACACGCGCACACACACACTTTAGAAACACGCACGCATGCACACACACACACTTTAGTCAAAGAAAACTGTCAAAATGATTTGCTGCATCCGGGTTAGCGTGTGTTATTAGTTTTGAGAGGTTGTTATCTGGAAATAACGAACCTGCAAATGTCTCGACTGGCCAATCAGAATCAAGCATTCCAACGAGCCGTGTGATAGAGTCATGTAGCAGTGCCTAAACACTCCCTTCAACAACACATGACTTGTTTTATGTTGACAGCTATAAGATATGAATCACTGAATATCTGTTTGTGTTGTTCAGGTGTGTTTGGTGATGAAGTGAAGTCAGTGTCAGTGATGAAGGGAGAGAATGTTACTCTACACACTGATCTCACTCACATACAGACAGATGATGTCATCGAGTGGAGCTTTGAAAACATCCTCATCGCCAGAATCAAGAGATCAGTCAATATTAATCCTCTATATAATAATACTGAGATATTCAGAGACAGACTGAAGATGAACAATCAGACTGGAGATCTCACCATCACACACATCACATCTCAACACTCTGGACTTTATAAACTCAATATTCTTGGGAGAAACAAGGACAAGAGATTCAATCTTACTGTTAGTGGTGAGTAGTTTTATATCATCTGTCTGTTTATTTTTGCTCTTCTACACTCTGAAGGATAAAGACACTAAACAATGACATTGAAGAACTTTTATCTGTATGGATCCATAAACCATCTGCTGAACCTTCTGTGTCACAAAAGCTCTTCAGACTATAAAAGCTCTACAGAAATGGTTGTTTATTGACTGGAAGGTTCTTTGGGGAAGAGAAATGTTTTTTCTTTGGCGGGGTGGACATTTAGTTTAGTCACACAGTCAAAGACATGCAAGTCTAGAAACATTTGTGATAATAAACCACCTTCCCCAAGATTCACCGGTTTTTACTGTGAATATACCCACAGATGCTGGAATGGCATTAATAAATAAATCAAAAAATCAAAATTCTCAAATAACCATCATTTGCAAAAACAGATAACTCTGTGTCAAAATGTCTTTTTCAAAAATCATGTGTCTTTGTGTTACCATGTTTTTATTGTGTTAGTTGTATTTATCCAACAAATCTGATTGATATTACTTGAAATACACATTTAAAACATGATTTATGAAAAATATGATTTTTGGAAACAAACTCTTCATGAATTCTCTCATTGTGAACCTGTATGTGAGTCTTTCTTCAGTGTAACACAAAAAATTTTGAGAAATGTCTCAGTGGTTTTGTGTTCATACAATGGAAGTCAATGAGGTTCCCTGTTGTTTGATTATCAACATTCTTCAAAATATCTTCTGTTGTGTTCTGAAGAAGAAAGAAGCTCATAGAGGTTTGATATGACGTGAGGATGAATAAATGATGTCATGTAGCACCAGTGTGTTCAAAACTGGCTTGAGGTCCTATATATGAATGATAATAAGCACATCATTTTTCACATATTAAGAAGCTTCTGGAACACAGTGACCTCAGACCTGAACACAAGATCACAAACACTTCTGCAGACGCTGTACAGCTCAAAATAAAGTTCACACGTTTGTTCAAAATACACCAGCAGCAAGTTCACACATGATGATCTGATACATCAAACACAGACACACAACTAGTGCAGTCACGACAACATTATACCGCTGAGGTCTTATACAGTTTGACATGTATGTTTAATGCAGCGCTCCATATTGATGCTCTACTGAAGGAAGTCTTGTCAGGTTTAAATGTTGATGGCAAATATATTGTTGAATTGTGATTTTAGCCGAGTTGGTCAACCCCCCACTTCTGGAGCTTATGTCCCGTGTCAGGAGGGCTGAGTTATGTGCTTTAAGAAGAATGTTTGTCTTTCCTCAATATTCTAAAGCAAACCTTGACACCTAAATGACACCTTTGTACCCTTTTACCTTTGTCAAGCCCATCGAAGAAAGTGGTTCTATCGAATGTACCTCCGTTTGTTAAAAATGAATGTCTAGAGCAGATACTTCAGAGGCATGGTAAAATTGTAAGTCCCATAAAAATGATCGCGCTCGGATGCAAAAACCCCTGAAATTAAACACGTAATGTCTTTCCGGCGTCAGGCTTTTATGATTTTGAACACTCAGAGCGATCCCTTAAGCCTGTCGGTGAAGTTAAACATAGAAGGTAAAGATTATACAATCTTCATCAGCTCGAGTCCATGAGGTGTTTCGTTTGTGGCGAATTCGGACATATCAGGCAAACTTGCCCGAATCGGGACAGACCAGCCAGGCCTGATGTGGCCTCAGATGCAGATGTGGTGAACATTGAGCGGGTGACGGGCGCGGGAGTTACTGCGGCCGCTGTGGCTTCGGAACCCCAGCCGATCGGAGCGATTTCTGCGCCGGCTGACTCGCCCGAGGTGAGACCGGTGCTAGTTGCCTCTAAAGTCGGCCCGGAGAAGGCTGCTGAAGAGGCGGCCGGGCCGAGTCATACGCCTGCTGTTCCGCTGGCAGAGACGAGCACTGGAGGGGTGTTCCCGCAGTCTGTACCTGAGACCGTTACGCTTCAACCTGATAAAACTGATATCCAAACCACCGATGACTCAGAATTCAGTCAGAATGATTTCTTGTCTCAAGAGCTCATGGATTCAAAATCTCAAAGGCATGATTCGGATAACGAATACGAGGATATTGAGTTGAGTGGAACTAACGCGATCGACTCAAAACCTGCCTCTGAAGGTAAGTCCAAATGTTACACTGTTCAGGAAATAAAACATTTCCTTGATGCCACGAAGGGGTTTCGCAAACCCAAAATAGAGTCTTATTTTCCTGATTTGAAACAGTTTTTAGTGTCTTGCACTGTGGCTATGAGAAAGACTACATTTGATGAGCTTGATAAACCTAAACGGTACCGCCTTAAGAAGCTGCTCAGCACTGTCAGAAGTATCCTGCATTCACGCAGTAAAAAATGAATATGGCCCGATTACTTCTGACACATCTTAAGGGATTGTTTTTATTGAGTGTTTACTTTACTTCCATTTTTATGACACCGTTGAGACTCAGTTCTTTTAACATAAATGGATGTCGTGATGCGGTAAAACGGGCTTGTCTCTTTGACTACATAATGTTAAAGAGCGCCAGTGTAGTTTTCTCGAGGACATCAGATGCTGGCGTCCCATCTCGCTACTTGGAGTTGACTACAAGATACTCTCTAAGACTTTAACAAACAGGATTAAGCTTCAAATCTCTTCAATAATTCATGCGGATCAGTCGTATTGCATCCCACACCGGTCTATTTTTGATAAAATTTTTCTGATTCGAGACCTGATTTCTTTTGCTCGAGTTCATAAACTTGACATCGGTTTCGTTTCTGTAGACCAGGAGAAAGCATTCGATCGGGTTGATCATAGGTTTCTTTTTAAATGCCTTAAAGCCTTTGGTTTTGGACATTTTCTTATTTCCTGTGTGAAACTGTTGTATACTGATGTGTATAGCATGTTAAAAATCAATGGTTGTCTTACAAGACCTTTTAAAGTAAGCAGAGGTATACGACAAGGGTGTGGGCTTTCAGGGATCCTCTATGCTATTGCTATTGAACCACTATTGGTAGCTTTGAGGAATAAGCTGGGTGGTATTTCAACAGTGTGCCCATTCACTTCGGATCTGACAACGGTTAAACTTAGTGCCTATGCTGATGACGTTACCGTTATTGTTAGATCTGTTAAAGACATTAAGTATTTAAGTGAATCTCTTGAGGCTTACCAGAAAGCCTCATCCTCACAAATAAATTGGCAAAAGAGCGCCTCTTTTTTACTGGGGGAATGGGAAGATGGGGGTCATCCTTTACTTCCTCAGCAATGTTCCTGGTGTATGGATGGGTTTAAGGTGTTGGGTGTTTTCCTCGGAACTTACCAGTTTATGCAAAAGAACTGGGATGGCATCTTTGAAAAAGTTTCTGGACGTTTGCAGAGATGGAGATGGATCCTGCCCCAGTTGTCATACAGGGGAAGAGTGCTCATTGTGAATAATTTAGCAGCTTCCATGATGTGGCATCGCTTAGATGTGCTGGACCCTCCAAAGATTTGTTGCAACGCTTGCAGAAGATTTTTGTGGACTTCTTTTGGGATGGTAATCATTGGCTCCCTCCAGCGGTTCTGTATCTATCAGTCAATGAAGGGGGTCAGGGGTTAATTGATTTAACAGCCAAGGTCAAAGCCATGAGGTTAAAGACTGTCCAAAACTTACTGTACCCCGTTGAATTCAGGCCATGGGTGTCTTTTGGTCTGGATTTGCTCAAAACTGTTGGCGGGTTTCGTCTTGATATGCAACTGTTCTTAATGTCTTGTCAGGGTGCAAGTTTTTTGTCTGATGTGACCTTTTATGATTCAGTGATACAATCTTGGGCACTTCTTAAGATACTTAGGCAAGAAAATCAACATTTTGGCCTAAATGAGCCACTGTTTTATAATTCCTTTTTAGGTGATGATTTTTGTGCATCCAACACAATGGTGCAATCTTTTATGAAAAGAGGATTGACCAAAGTGGCACATTTGGTTGATTTTTCCTCCAGAAAGTGGAGGTCAATAGTGGACATCTGTGGTCAAGTGGGTTTTAGATCGATCAGAACAGTAGTAGAGCGGTTCATAGAGGGATTAAAAGCAGCTTTCCCCCCCTCACTCCTCCAGTTTGTAAACTCCTTTCTGTCAGGAGGTTCTTCAAACTACTCTTTCCCCAAATTGGTTGTGTCCCCAAGAGTCTGTTGTTCAGAAGATGATCGTAAAGGGAAACTGTTAACGTTTAAAA
The DNA here is from genome assembly GCA_006030095.1 of Triplophysa siluroides. Lineage (NCBI taxonomy): Eukaryota > Metazoa > Chordata > Actinopteri > Cypriniformes > Nemacheilidae > Triplophysa > Triplophysa siluroides. The sequence goes on along the minus strand of VCII01000488.1, from coordinate 65,113 downwards.
GGCTGCAAGATTTTGATTTCCAGACAGCAGGAAAAAAAGAACTTTATCTGACTTGTGTTAAAGTAGATTATTTTGAGAGCATTAAGGACAGATGTGATACAAAATGGAGGGATTTTTTAACAGTTTCTGCTGATCTTTCTCCTTCCTGGAGGCTTTTTTATAAAGGCCCACTTCCTAAAAGATCTGGGGATTTACAGTGGAGAATACTGCATTGTGCTTTGCCCACAAACAATCATGTCACCAAGTTTAATCCTAATGTTTCAGCAGCTTGTTTTTTCTGTTCTGCACCAGAAACGGTTTACCATGCTTTTACTGAATGTTCTAGATTGGATTCTCTGTTTACATTGCTGGAAAGAATACTTGGGGAATTAGGTTTACTTTTTAACAGGACAATTTTTGTGTAAATATTCAAAAACGTACAAACAGCAGAGTACTGTGGCAAATTTTTTGAAGAAAAAAAAAAGCTTGCCGTTTGGAAGTCTTGCAGGCTGGCTGCTGAAGGGCGAAATAGCAATGTTCTTCAACTGTTCACTGCTCTAGTTGAATCCAGAATTAGAGTAGAACACAGATTTTTTCAAATGACAGAGAACATTCTTGAATTGGAGTTCAAATGGTGTATAAATGGAGCGTTATTGTCCCTCGGTGAAGATGGGGATATTTGGTTTAACTGGTGATATGTGTGATGCTTGAAATGTAGTTTATTTATTTCCAATTGTTGTATTTTATTTTTATTTTTTATTTTATTATTTTTTCCCTGGCATTAGTTTGTACTTAGTCTGGGGGATAATTTAAGGCCTGTTTTCAGGAAAACGTTTTAATAAAGTGTGTTAAAAGTCAAAGTCTCTCTCTCTCTCTCTCTCTCTCTCATAAGATATGCATCACTGAATATCTGTTTGTGTTGTTCAGGTGTGTTTGGTGATGAAGTGAAGTCAGTGTCAGTGATGGAGGGACATTCTGTTACTCTACACACTGATCTCACTCACATACAGACAGATGATGTCATCGAGTGGAGCTTTGAAAACATCCTCATCGCCAGAATCAAGAGATCAGTCAATAATAATCCTCTATATAATAATACTGAGATATTCAGAGACAGACTGAAGATGAACAATCAGACTGGAGATCTCACCATCACACACATCACATCTCAACACTCTGGACTTTATAAACTCAATATTCTTGGGAGAAACAAGGACAAGAGATTCAATCTTACTGTTAGTGGTGAGTAGTTTTATATCATCTGTCTGTTTATTTTGCTCTTCTACACTCTGAAGGATAAAGACACTAAACAATGACATTGAAGAACTTTTATCTGTATGGATCCATAAACCATCTGCTGAACCTTCTGTGTCACAAAAGCTCTTCAGACTATAAAAGCTCTACAGAAATGGTTGTTTATTGACTGGAAGGTTCTTTGGGGAAGAGAAATGTTTTTCTTTGGCGGGGTGGACATTCAGTTTAGTCACACAGTCAAAGACATGCAAGTCTAGAAACATTTGTGATACTAAACCACCTTCCCCAAGATTCACCGGTTTGTACTGTGAATATACCCACAGATGCTGGAATGGCATTAATAATAAATCAAAAAATCCAAATTCTCAAATAACCATCATTTGCAAAAACAGATAACTCTGTGTCAAAATGTCTTTTTCAAAAATCATGTGTCTTTGTGTTACCATGTTTTATTGTGTTAGTTGTATTTATCCAACAAATCTGATTGATATTACTTGTAATTCACATTTAAAACATGATTTATGAAAAATATGATTTTTGGAAACAAACTCTTCATGAATTCTCTCATTGTGAACCTGTATGTGAGTCTTTCTTCAGTGGAACACAAAAGAAGATATTTTGAGAAATATCTCAGTGGTTTTGTGTTCATACAATGGAAGTCAATGAGGTTCCCTGTTGTTTGATTATCAACATTCTTCAAAATATCTTCTGTTGTGTTCTGATGAAGATGAAGCTCATAGAGGTTTGACATGACGTGAGGATGAATAATGATGATGTCATGTAGCACCAGTGTGTTCAAAACTGGCTCGAGGTCCTTTGCCGATCCCGTTCCCCTCTCTCCACCCTAAAGTTTCTGATCCTCTCTGCACATTGTCCTGTCCAATAAAAGCAATAAATGCACGTAAAAATATATTTAAAAAAAAAAGAAATAATTCCCATGTTGTGACTGAACAGTGAAGTTGACAGCAGCCGTTCGGGTCTGACTGATATGATGAAATGGACATTAAATGACACATAAGGTCTTATTTTGTAAGAGATTAAAGAAGATGAAGACATTATGAGATGGTAATAATAAGACAGAAGAGCAAACATGAATGAAAAACTTTCATTAGTTCATTAAAAAACCTTGTAATTGACATTTTATTATATTTGTTTCTGAAACTTTATCTGAAAATTTTTATTCAAATATTCATTTAAATATTAACACTAGATTAGGAACTGGCAAATATAAATTATATTTTGTATATTATTGATATGTTGAGCATTTGGGAAAATTAACATTTAGATACTGAAACACACTGCATTGCTATTTTGCATACGATAGAAATGTGTATCTCATTATTAATACATGTTGGTTTCTGGCTCGTTAGACTCTGACAAACATCCAATTGATCAACATGATGAAGGTGAGAATTCTCTGAATGAAATGACCTCAGATTTACAGATCAGTTGTGTTCACTCTTAAAACTAAAAGTGTTTTATTGTTGTTTATTATTACAGCAGCAGTTGTTCATTCACCTGAAGGAGAAACACATTCAGTTTATATCATTCCTCTGTCTTGTGTTGTTGGGTTTCTGATGATTGTATCTGCACTTCTGATGTTCTTCATCTGCAGAAAACACACAAACACACAACAACAACAAGAAGGTAAATAATGACATGATCAGAGATACTGTCAGAGGAGATATGAACTATAAGTCAATTCTTCTAGACTTCTGATGCAGAATGAGAGTTGTGTTGTACTTGTAATCTGTCTTTATAGTTACAGATCAGACTCGTGAAGACGAGATCTCGTATGCTGATCCAACATTCTACAAACAACATGCACACAACAGAGTAAATCATGATTTATTTCTATTGATCCTCCATAACACTTTAAGTATGTTTTGCTTTTACATCAATGACAGTTGTGGTCACGAGTGGGGCTTCAGTATTGCTTTTTTCTACCAGTCGTTTATTTCTTATGATTCACATCAGACAATTAGAATTATGCCATATTATTAGCCACCTTTAATAATTGTTTATGTAAGATCAGGCTGAACAAACAGCAAGTTTGAAAGAAAAACGTACAGACTGGTTGTAAATGCAGATTATATTGTGCAATACAAGAATGTGCTCTGCCGTGTGAGCCAACTTAATGAAAGAATAGATGACATGGTCTTCATTATAAAATCATAATAAAAGACCATCATTTTACAGTGCTTCCCAACTACTGTTTGATCTTGTGTTTGTGTTTCTCACAGAGAGGTCAAGAAGAGGATGATGTGGTGTATGCAGGTGTCGTCACAAGACGCTGATCAATCAAATATAAAGAATATTATCATCACAGTTACTATGATTTAGTTTACTCCTTTTTGTTAAAATATGATTTTATGTGAGAATTTAGTTTTTCTTTGAATGAGTGTTCTTGTGATTCATTTCCACAATTTGATTTTGACATTGCAGATTTTGCTGTTATACTATAAAGTTAAAAAAAACATTACAGAAGCATAATCAGTAGTGTTTCATAAATTGAATAATCATACATTCATTAAAATATACATAAATGACTTTAGAATGATCAATGTCATGAACTCGTACCGGACAGATGAAGGGGTCTTGGTGTGTTTCTAGTCATACGCTGAAGTTGTTTACAACATTACACTCAGATCACTGGACCTTCATTTATTAACACCACTGTTGAACATTTGTACATGAAGAGGTTGACTGGAAATAAAGTTCATAAAAATCACTTCATCTAATGATAAGTGAGAGCAGATCAGAATAAATGTGAACTCTGTGTACAGTACAGTGTGACTCCTGACAACATTAACATTAGTGGATAAACTTTTCCTTTAATTGAAACTTAAATTGACTGTTATTTGCCATTTTAAATGCACATGTCTTACATGTAAAAATGACTCCATGTTTGTCCACTAGAGAGCAGTAAAGTTTTTGTTCAACAATTAGATCATACAGAAAATCATCATCATACATACAGTATTTATACAGCAAGTCATCAGTACTGTTAAGGCCAGACATAAGTTTTCATATTTAACACAGAAAATACTGACATGTTGTATTGGTTTTCTATTATTCTTTCTGGTGTCAAACATAAGGAAAAACATCTGATCTGACTCCAAAATGTTAAGACAATTTTTTTTATATACAAAATAAAAAGAATAAACACTGTTTTATGAGATTAACAAAAGCAATACAGAGAGAGAGAACAGCAGTGTAATGATCTTTTACACATCGAGTCTGATTTTGATGTACAGCACAAACTGCATTAAAGCAATAACAGAGATTGACTTCAACATGTAGTCACTTCACAGTCATCATATTACTTTGATTCCAAATGTAGTGGCAAAAACAATGTTGGGTTTTTCCTGTAACCCCCTGTTAGTTCGACCACCGGGAGAATGCGAGTGCAGGGTCAGACTCACAGCCCGAATCCAAGAAAATCCAAGAGTGTTGTCGTTGAATGTTTGTCGGTGTTTATTGTAAAATAAATATAGTAAAAGACTAAACAAAGATGAGAACTGTTTTAAATGTCTTTAAATATTCCTTTGTAGCGCTTTGAGTTCAGCTTTCTCGTACAAGCCAAGCTCTCCGGTATCGCAGATCCAGGCCGAGGTCAAAGACTGTATCTGCTGGCACTTCTCCCCAATCATGCGCTAACTGCTCCAACTTATAAGGTGGCGCGCCCCCTGGCTTTTTAGAAGGTGTACTACCCAAATGCAATAGAAAAGACAACTATAAATTATGGAACCAAAAACAAACTCAAATGCGGCTCCTACACCAATGAATGAATGAAGGAGGCATTTATATTCCAGCATAAAGCAAGAAAAAATGAATCACCAAATGGTGCAAAAACACAGAATCCAGTAAATGTTAAAAAGTATCATGTCTCTAAACAAGAATAATTCCTTTGTGTATGCATGTAAAAACAAAACAAAACAATTTACAACTTTCACAATGTTCGCAGCTAAATGTAATACAGCAGTATACACGTTAGATGCATTTGAAATGACTTTTGTCAATCTCTATTGAGGTTTGAAGTCTCTTCATTCTTCTTCATTCAATAAATGTTCATTTCTCTTCTTTTTTATTTTTCTGTAAGAAAACACAGACAGAATCAAAGGTCTTAATAGACGTTAATCTTTGTTGTAGCTGCACAAAATTAAAACACGACAGAAATGTACCGAAAAACAAGCATAAGATAAATAAAAATAAAAGCAACAGAAATGGTTTAATTAGCATTTGTTTAAGATTGTTTGTCAGTTATTAGTATTTTTATTTAATAATTTTATTTAAATTAATTCTTTCAAGTTTTCAAGTAATTTGTTAATAAACAAATGTGTGTTTTCTTTTTGTTATTTCTTAGATGTCACTTGTTTAATTATCTGCCAGTGGATTCTAAAATTAGTTTTTCTGAATGTATTAATCTTTGTTAATGCCAATACAATTATTTTTCTTAGTTCATTGTGTATTAACTAATGTTAGCCCAACAGTTGCAATGTATTAGTAAACGCTGAAATTAAGATATAATTTAAAAACTATATTTCTCATTGTTATGTTCATCAGTGTTATGAGAAAAAAACACCAACCCTCTCTCTCTCCACAGGTATTGTTCTGGGTTTTGTTGAAACCAGTAACTTTGTATTGGCACCTATTGTATTATTGCTCCTGTATGACATATCGCTTATTGCTCCCTGAACTCTCTGAAAGTCACTTGGGATAAAAGCGTCTGCTAAATGTCTAAATGTAAATGTAAATGTTAGCTAATGCATTATGTTAACAAATACAGCTTCAATGTCAGAGTACTGCGTGTATTCATTTTTTGATGATCTTGGTCTTGTCTCGGTGTCGACTGTCTTTGGTCTCGGTCTTGTCTTGGTCTCAGAACTACAACACTACTCGTGACACTTGACCTTCACTAACGAATTCCGTGACGTCATGATAACAATGTAATTGTGTTGTAATTGTAACAATAACATTCTTAATATGTTCAATGGATATTAGTGAATATATACATTAATAAAGTGTATTATATACATTTTTGATCAAAAATATTAATTCATTTATTTTTACACTGTTTCAGTTTTCTTTTGCTCAGCACCTGCAGCACCCTTACTTCCCGCGGCTATAAATCTCACATGCTTGTGGTATCTGCTGTCATTAAAGAAATGTGTTAGCAACATTTTTACTAAAGTATTGACTACGACTGTATCCAAGTGTCCTATGCTATGTTTTTACCACAGAAGGTGTTCATTTACTCATAAATTTGAAACTGCTGTTCTAAAAAACTATTCCCGAGGAATCCAGAAACCACGTCTCAAGAACATTCTTTTCCATTTTAGACTACGACCTGAAAAGCTCCATGTAGCTGTTGTTCTTTATTACTGGACTCTTCTCATCTTGATGTTAAACTGTATTCACATTTTATTCTTGTGCTGAAAACTGAAAAAAACGTTTACATCTGGATTTTAGGTGCGAGTGACCAGAAGTCCAAATCAAACCACACCGTAGATGTAGTCGTTTTATTATTGTTTGAGTACAAACATTCATATGTTGACATATATCTATAAGACATGTTCAGTGTTATTTGAAGAGACACATTCATATATCTACACACAGCAGTGCTGAAAGTAAACACAGATCTCAAAACTCATGTCACTGAAAGTCACTTACTATTCCTGCAGGGTTTCTTGTTCTTTCAGATGATCAATGTATCAGGAACATCCCCATCAGGATCAGTACTACCAATGATCCTGGACCAGTTTTCTCCCCGTTTGACCTCTGACTGGATTCTGGTTAAAGAGAGATGAGAGTTATTAGTGTAACGGCTCCTGTCAATCACATCTAAACCAACACATGAAACGATTGTTATTCTGTCTAAATATCACTGTAACACAGATCCTAATGTACTACATGTGTTTCTAAAACTGACAGTCCATCATTCATCATCTGAACATCTACAAACTGACAACACAACACGTGCAAACAGCTGAAAGTATCTGTTAAATGAACACAGTTTCTTCATGGCAATATAAAAGAGCGCTGTTGTTTAGATAGTATGTTGTGTCTATAGAGGCATTTAAACATACAGCAAACATCATCTCATCTAGAGTCAGTGTTAAATATATCCAAATAATATGAATATATCTTTACAAATAGCTCACAGTCGACCATAAACATGTTTGACAGAATGTATTTGGTGTTTGTAGTCAGTTTTAAGTGTTCATTTTCAGTTTGTAAAGCAGAGATGATATGATCTCAGCTGTGATGAAGAGAATAATAAACCTCATGTGAGGTTCTTCAGTGTTTATATCATGTCTCTGACAGTTTCTACTGCAGTTATTCAGATTTAGTACCAGATTACTGGTTCAGATTATGTTCTTCTGCTGAGAGATGTTCATCACGACAAACAGCAGTTTGTTAACAGATATCATCCAGTGCTATATAGATGCATTACTGTGATTTTCACAGAACCTCTGTTGAACATGACATTTACATTAAAGCAAATATAAATCTGTTAATATGATGTAACCTCAATAGTTTAAAAATCACAGATATAAAGACACCGGTATATAAAATCAAGATACTCACCAGTGACAATGAATTTCTTGTGAATGATTTTGCTGCCAGTGATGTTTACATCATAAACTCCATAATCTTCAGATCTGAAGTTGTTTATGATAAGAGCTCCAGTTTCCAGATGCAGTCTGCCAGTGAATCTCCCTTCAGCATCATTATATGGGACATTATGGGTTGTTTTGTTTGAATAAGCTATAAGTGTGTCTTTAAACCTCCACTCTATCACATCATCTATCTGTATGTGAGTAAGATCAGTTTGTAGAATAACGTCATCTCCCTTCATAACCGACTTCTTCACTTCACCTGTATCAACAACAAATACACACAGAGATTCCCAAGAATTACACTTTATAAACTTCATAATCTGTCATTCCAGTAAACAATTACCAAAGAAATGTAATCCATTAAACATGTAGCTTTATATATTTGAATTGTAATTTCTCATTTCTGCTGCAGTACTGCTGATCTGTTCAGGTCCATAGACACATATCCAGAATAAACACATAACAGTCTGTGATGTTAATCTGATCTTAAGACATCTGTGTATAGAAAGAAAACATCACAAACAGCTTCTGGTGTCTTTATAATACAGTGCTGCTTGTAAATTTGTGAAACCTTTTCAATTTTTAATATTTCTGCATAAATGTGACCCAAAACATCATCAGTTCACCAAAGTCCTAAAAGTAGTTGAAGAGAACACAATTAATTACAAATCAGACAAGATACTGTAGCCATTTATTTATTCAGGAAAATTATCCAATATTACACATCTGTGAGTGACAAAAGTATGTGAACTCTTGCTTTCAGTATCTGGTGTGACCTGCTTGTGCAGCAATGACAGTAAATAAAGGTTTCCGGTAACCACTGATCAGTCGTGCACATCGACATGGAGGAATTTGATCCCATTCTTACATTTACATTTAGCAGATGCTTTTTTCCAAAGCGACTAACAGAGAGTTCAGGGAGAAATAAAGAGATATGTGTCATGCAGGAGCAATAATACAATTACTAGTTTGTGACTAGTTTCAACAAAAGCCAAACCAATACCTGTTGAGAGAGAGAGAGAGAGAGAGAGAGAGAGAGAGGGTTCGTTTTTTCCCCTTTTTTTTCATTTGTCTGTCAAGTATTCACAGAAGAAATGGGTTTTAAAGGTGTCCTGAACTGTCCATTTTTATTATTTCGGTCTACTTATGATGTTCATGTGGTTTTCACATTCAAAAACATCAAAACCAATAAGTAATAAACTATTTTCTAGCTGGGTTTTGAGGCCGACTCGACAAACGCTCGGTTTTAATGGGTGTGCCGCATTGAAGACTTGAAAGTAAACACCCACTACCATGATTGGATGGCAGTTTGCATAGTAAACTTAGTTGGAGCCTTTTGTGTATTTGGTTCACATTTAACGTTAGGTTACACATTATCAGGACATATCAAGTGATCTCTAACAAAGCAATAGTGACGCATAGTACAAATATGTTTTGCTCACATAAGATTGCTGCGCCATTCCTGTCGGATCCAATATTGACTGCACAGCACTGCTCTTTAATTTTAGTCTCTCTGCAAATCTAGAGCTGGAACGTCTTTTACAAATAGACTTTAATTCCTAATGTCGGAATCCAAAGGAAGGTTATGCAGGGACTGAATTCTTCCACAACCAGGCACTGCACAATATTTAGCGATCTTTTTAACGGCATGTTTATTGCTTGCTCGCTCTATCTGGTTCCGCGCCACTTCAGTACTGTCATGCGCGAAACAGTGGGCGGAGCTAGAGAAGTAGTCGTTGATATTCTTCTGTGGAGGCGTTCAACCTATCTATAGGTGCATTCCAGGATCTGCCATTTGCTGGGCCTGGTGTCAAGAACAGTTGTAATTTCAGTAACAAGGGCGTTTTCAGTTCTGACACTTAAGGATCTTCGCTATGAGTTCCTCTTATATAACAAAAGCTCAGGTTAAAATTGATGTCTTAATTCATGACACCTTTAAGTAGTTTTTTTAATGTTGGGAGAGATGTGGTTGACCGGACTGAGTTAGGAAGAATGTTCCAATGTTGTAAATGAGAATGAGCGGGAGAGCGATTTACTGCCCTTATGGGAAGGCAATACAAGACGCCGCTGGTTTGCTGAACGCAGGGATCTTGATGGGGTGTAGGAGTGCAGGAGGGTGTGAATGTTAGCCTGTGCAGATCCAGTGATAGTCCTGTAGGCAAGCATTAGTGACTTGAATTTGATACGGGCTTCAACCGGTAGCCAGTGGAGAGAGATGAAAAGGGGTGTTACATGGAAGACGAAGCGTGCTGCTGCGCTCTGAACCAGCTGGAGCGCTTTGATAGCCTTTGCAGGAAGACCAGCAAGGAGAGAATTGCAGTAGTTTAACCTTGAGATTTCCAGGGCCTGGACAAGGAGTTGTGCCTCATGCTCAGTAAGATAGGGTCTAACCTTTCTAATGTTGAATAAGGCATATCGGTATGACCGTGTGCCTTATTCTTTCCTGAAAGCGGTTGTGACTGCACCAACAGGGACCGGAGCGCTTTCCCAAATGGCCCAGGGGGAAACAGGTGTGCTTATAGAAAACAATGTGTTTGGTGTTCAAAGACGAGACACAGTAGTTTCTATGTGACCCTTCTTTCTTGGGTAAGATTAGGCTACTTTCACTTACAGAAGGCAGTGTGTAAGGTTTGTAAATACGTGATCGGTTGGTCATGTGTGCTTTTGCCAGGGGCGCTGTAACGGGGGAGAGGATGAGGACGAACAGCAGAACCCGCGTGTGTATGTGCGTGTCCCCTTAAGACGTATGCGGTCATTTAGAGAAGCGGCACTGGCGCTTCACAGTTTTGTAACTTACGTGTATCGACATGGCGCAGTAGCAGACAAAATCAGGATGCCACAAGAGAAACAAGAGAGAGAAGAGAGGTCGAGACGAGGAAGACAACTAGTCACCCAGTTTTTTAAAAAACAAGGTGATTTACGTTCCCTACGTTTTGTGTTATGGTCCTATAAGCGGTTTTAATTAACATCAACTATCAATTCTATCAGTTACACACCCCAATATTTTGTAACATAAAATGCCAAGGAAGTATTTTTATGCATTCGAGAATCGAGTTGATTGTGATGAGCTTTAGAAAAGACAGAAACGCAACAAAGGCTAATCTAGTCCATTTATATATATTCAATATTTTCACCTTGCAACAGCTTTAAGAAATCAATAAAAATGTAAGCTGTAATCTGCTATGGTTATCCTCTTCGTTTCATTGAAGTCATTGTAGAATCCTGTTGATAAAACAGCCTCAGTAAAGAGTATAGCTGTTTTCTTGAGCTCACTGTTTTAAAGATCTGTCGTTATTTTGCTTTACTGAAGCTACTGGTGTGTGAAACCTGTTATCAATATGAGGATAATAATAATAATACAAGCTATAGGCTTGATCTAGTCTTATTTAAGGGAGAAAGTAAACTTCTAAAGATGTATTATTGTTGTTTGCCATGTTTAAATGTTACAATTTTATTGGTGTGTGTAACAGCTCAAGAATACTGTATGTGTGCAAAATGATTTGTAACTTGGTAATGTCATTAATGTTTTTGGTTCAGTTTTTTTTTATTTATAGACTAAGATTTAGACTCATTTTTAATTAATTAATTAACCGTTCAAATGTATTTATTTTTTGTGTTTTTTTTAAAAGCAATATGAAATAACTCTTTGGAGACCCAGAGTACAAATTAGCCACAGGGCCCAGAAACCTTATATATAGCATATAGTAAAAGTGACGCCTTTGTTTGTTCGCTTATGTGCTTGATGTTTAAAGATGAGACACAGCGTTTCTCATTCGCTTTATGTGACCCTTCTACGATCTTGTCATCTTCAACAGAAAAGTGAATTACGCGAATACTCGCGAGAAGTCAATCAAACTGATGATGCTTTCCATGTTCCGTGTTATTGGTTGTTTGCCGCACGTCACGTGTCACACTTTCAGGTGCACGCGCCTCACAAACTCTGGATCAAACCTGAGTTGGCAGAGAGAACGTTTATACCAAGCGTTGTGCTACAGCAGAACCCGATCTAAACCAGGTTGTGTTTGTCTGGTTTTGTCAACTTAAAACTTAGTCGTGCTTGTTCACCTCGCTTCGAGATACAGGCCACGGCTGTTTTGAAAACTCCCGACTACTTCTGATTGGCCAGCGCAGCGCATCCTATCTGAAAGGCGCATAATACACACACAATCTGGTCATTCATTTACTCAAAAGTATCAGTTACCTGACATACCCGCCCGCTCGCTGAAACACGTAGCAGTTGTTTACATTTATGTTTAATTTAGCGTGAATAACATTGCTCAAAACGTCATAAATAAGTCACTTACCATTGACATTAACGCGATTAATCGCGACTGATCTTTGTGATTTTCAGGTTTCCGGTCTGATTATTCACTTCACAGTTCTTGAATGTCGAGTCGATGTGGCCAGTTAATCCTTTAGCTCGTTTCAGACCGTGACCAGTCCAGATGTTCGCTTGTTTACATTTACCGCGTGCTTTTTTAGTCACTTTCTTTATTAATAACGACTAACAATACGTCACTTAAAAAGTACGAGGGTCGGGACTCGATCTTTACGATCGTACTGTTATAGTACTAACATATTACTGGTAGGGCCAGACTTTGATATACAAATATGGCGAGTTCATAATACATCCCACAACATCAAATCGAGCACTTCTGAACTCCTTATTCGACCGACGACGCGAATCAGTCTGATCGTACAAACTTCTGCCGAGATTTCATGTTGACAATAAAAAAAGTCCAAATATAGAGAAATAATAAAAGAGAAAAATGAATAAAGTTAACTTTGCTCATGTAAGAATGTTAATTATTTGAAAGTTTGTCTGTAACTCAGACATACCATTAAGTGTTCAGACCGTTAACCGCGATGTTCGTGGTGATTTGAGTTTTAGGATACAACAGTCCCGCCTACATCGTGCTGTCCGCAGCGGTGATTGGTCAGCAGGTCAAACTATCCAAACAGCGTCACCAGCGTGTGACGTCAGGACATGCGCTGACTTCATTCCCACTTCGCACACTGGGAAAGTGAACAGCGCGTCATGTTTTGTCGGATGATACCAGTAGCTAATGAATAGATTACAAAAAAATTAACAGTATATTTCGAAATTAGTTTTATGTTTACGTAACTAGCGTTAGGTTTGCTTTGAGGAATCTTAACTGAATTTGTACAGACATGTGGTTTCTGAAACATTAGCATAGCTACATAGATATTACACACATAATCAATATTTTAAATCATATTTACACAACATTGTATCATCTTCTACAAGTTGTTCAATCAGGTAGTCTGTCCCAAACTCATTTCGGCTAAAGTTGCTGTGTTCTGGTTACTGTTAACAGGAAAATGGTTTAATGGTGCCATTAGTTCACAGTTTTCAAGGATTTTGTAATATATTAAATAATTACAATTATTTTCTTTATATCAAGATGAAAACGAAGAATTTTAGAACTTTTTTTTATAAATGACATGCTTTTATAAATGACATGCTTTAGTCAGTATTATAGTATAACACTGCCTTCATAACTCGTATTATATCTTCTAATTTGACACATTTCTATATATTTATCAAGTGAAATAGAATGTTTTTTTTGTTGTAGATAAAAGGTCTGATTGTTTCAATGGTCTTAATTGAAAGCTAGAACATCTGTACTTCTATATAATAAATAATGAGGAAAAGTTACATTGTGCTGCATGACATATAACTGCATAACAATTCAGATGCTACGAGTGCCTTTTCCTAAAGTTTTAATAATCTTTGGATAAAAAGTATACAGAAATGTGATTTTTAGTGTTATTATCTTAAAATGTGAACTATAATTTGGTCAGACATGTGGCAGTGCCATTATTGTTTTTTGGTTATTCTCGCACAGTGTCTTATATTTATTTTCTTACATTTCATTTATCCGAATACATTGATTATTACCTTTCTAAATATTGAAGCTTCTGTTGCTCTTTTTTTCGGTTTCTATAGTAAATTCTGATATTTGAAGAGCAATCTCACAGCTCTTCTCTTTCAAACGACACCACACTGATGTCTCTAGTCCAAACTGTTCATTTATAGGAATTATTTTAATATGAATATGAATATTTGAGTTTAAGTTCAACTAGTGGCGCAGCTGTTAACAGATCAGCGCCACTGAACTTCCACTTCACATCATCTATCTTTCCATCAGTAACACCAGTTAGAGTGAGAAAATCTCCCTCTGTCACTGACACTGTGTTCATTTTATCTGTATCAACAACAAACACACACAGAAGAACAGAAACGGTTACAAAACAAATACTGAGCTTGTAATGTTGTCTGTAATTTCCACACAATTACACAAAATAAACATGAACTGTGAAGTCCAAGATATGAGGGCACACTAAACAATGACATCTTCATACAACATACAAAGTTGTAATAATAGAAAATTAAATAAGATCATCAGGTTTAGATGCTGTGGGTCAAGTGCTGTTGTCAGTAAAGGTTTAAGAGGAAATCAACAAATGTTTAACTGGGATTGAGAAACACTGTCTTTTAAAAAGTATTAATGTGGTCTAGATTTGCAGTTTTGACTATGGTTTAGATTATTTCAATAGACAGCGTTTGCCTCTTATGGTAAAAAACATTTTGAGAATATTCTTGTAAAGTTTGATGAAGATACAGCATGCTTTCAATCAGCTGCGGCTCATCTGTATGGGCATGGGGGCAGTGCATAAGAATAAGCTCAGACTCTAACAACGCCAGACACCTTTAAAGGGCAGCTCTCATAAAACCTTTACTCTCACCCTAAGGTTCAGGCCATACAACTCCTCTGGACCTTCAGTCATGTGATAACTGGCCATGCAGCAGCATTCATTTCAAAACAAAATGGACACAAAAATGTGAACATGAAAAGAGTTTCAAAACATGAAAGAGTTAAAACTATCACTTAATCTCAATGTGTTATTGTGATCACCAGTGAATGTGTTGTGTTTGTGAAAGTACATTTCACTGGATTACAAGTGGCTTTAGAAGTTAAACTGATCTTTTGTAAATCCATCCAGGCAGTTTCATGATGTGTTTAATGTTGTGTTTAATATTTAGATGTAATGTCATTGTTGTACAGCAGGTGGTGTTGTGGATATAAAGAGAGGAAGAGAAACATTATTCTTGAACTCTGTATATAAACACACTGAAGATTAAACACTGAAATGAAACTTTATTTACAGTTATTTCATTCACTGATCACAGTTAAAAACACAATGATGCTGCTGCTGGTGTTAGTTTGTTTATATGTTCTGATGTTGACTAATATATATACACCAGTATACTGTGTCTTATCAAATAAAGATGAATTTTACATCTTTTAACATAAAACATCAAAATGATTGTTCATATGATGAATCTTGATCATTCCAGAACATATAAACTGTTTTATTACACTGAATGCAGATAATGACGACATTAAAACACTTGAGTTACTCACCACTGACAGAAACTCTGAATGTCTTGTGTTTGATTCCTCCGCTGCCTCTGATCTCCAGTTTATATTCTCCAGAGTGTTCAGATCTGATGTTTGTGATGGTGAGAGATCCAGTCTGACGCTCCAGATTCAGTCTGTCTCTGAATCTCTCATCAGGGTATACTGGTGGTTTATCTTTCACCTCTAAATCAATCTTTGCTATATTTGTGCCTTTCAACCACCAAACCAGGTCAGTAGCTCTGTTTATATCCTCAGGTTTAATCTCTAGTGTGACAGAATCTCCCTCTTTCACTGACACTTTAACTTCATCTGTATCACCAAACACACCTGAGGAACACAAACACAAACTGTTATTTAATCAAATATAATCTTGTACAACACTGTGTTGTTAAATGTGTGATGAATGTGTGAGCTGTGTTCAGCTTGATCATTGTGTTGATATTACAGTGTTCTCAGATAATAAATACAGTTATTTATTCAGCTGTCTACAGTAAGGCTGTATTTACACAAGCAGCTCATGTGACTGTAGTTCTAGTCTTCATACTGAAGGTCTGGCAACAACGGCCGCTTTCAATGGCCAAAGACCGCCCAAGAGGTCACATGACCCACAGATGAAGCGGTTAAACAGTAAAAGACATTACAGAATTTAGCCAATCAGAGGACGACTTCAAATCTGCTGAAGTGCTTCCAGTTAAGTGTGTGACATCATCAGACGTTCAGTCAGCGGTCTGTGGATGTGACGTCTGTGTGTAGTTCAGTCTCTCATGTGTCATTTCACTGGACACTGGATCACAGTGATGTTCATGAACGGTGTTTAACATTTTAAACAAATGTGTAGTTTTGTGTTCACAGTTCAGTGTTATACTGTAGAATAATAAACTGTGCCATTATTTGTATATTTGCAGACTGACTGTAATAAACATTACATAACATAAACATTAGTTAGTCATTCTCCTTATATGCTCAAGTTAAACTCAAACTGGCAAAGATGAAACAAACAAAGTACATGACGGAGGTTTTGTAAATGTCACACACACTCGGGTCTTCTGATTGGTCAGTTCAAATGACATATGCCTCATTTCATTTCCTATTTCATCTCATATGTAACCAGCAGTATTCAAGCTTTATTCATGAGTAGTTTATCGGCATTAAACAGTTAAATGTAAGAGTAATATCACACAGATCTCAAACACACAGTCGGCAGATTTCCTTTGACAGAGAACTACCTTTAACTTCCTCTGCTTAAGAAAGTGAATGTCCGTCTAAATCTGTTTCAATTCTTTTTAGTCACAACTCAACCAAATCTGTGCCATAATTCCACCAGAAGTGACTCATATAGTCTGTGTGTTATACGTCCAGTCCAAGCTTATGCAAAATCACTTGTTTTTAAAAATGTTCACAAAATAATGTTCTCACTTTTTTAGCACTTTAATGGAAATTTGATTTTTTTTCATTTCTTATGTTTTTAATACATGTAAAAGTGCTTTGTAGTGGGAGATAGAAAATGACTGAGTTTATGTCTGCTTTACATCCTTAAACTGTGTCTGTACAGTCGTGGCCAAAAGTTTTGAGAATTACATAAATATTGGAAATTTGCAAAGTTGCTGCTTAAGTTTTTATAATAGCAATTTGCATATACTCCAGAATGTTATGAAGAGTGATCAGATGAATTGCATAGTCCTTCTTTGCCATGAAAATTAACTTAATCCCAAAAAAACCTTTCCACTGCATTTCATTGCTGTCATTAAAGGACCTGCTGAGATCATTTCAGTTATCATCTTGTTCACTCAGGTGAGAATGTTGACAAGCACAAGGCTGGAGATCATTATGTCAGGCTGATTGGGTTAGAATGGCAGACTTGACATGTTAAAAAGAGGGTGATGCTTGAAATCATTGTTCTTCCATTGTTAACCATCGTGACCTGCAAAGAAACACGTGCAGCCATCATTGCGTTGCATAAAAATGGCTTCACAGGCAAGGATATTGTGGCTACTAAGATTGCACCTAAATCAACAATTTATAGGTTCATCAAGAACTTCAAGGAAAGAGGTTCAATCTTGTAAAGAAGGCTTCAGGGCGTCCAAGAAAGTCCAGCAAGCGCCAGGATCGTCTCCTAAAGAGGATTCAGCTGCGGGATCGGAGTGCCACCAGTCCAGAGCTTGCAGGAATGGCAGCAGGCAGGTGTGAGCGCATCTGCACGCACAGTGAGGCGAAGACTTTTGGAAGATGGCCTGGTGTCAAGAAGGGCAGCAAAGAAGCCACTTCTCTCCAAAAAAAACATCAGGGACAGATTGATCTTCTGCAGAAAGTATAGTGAATGGACTGCTGAGGACTGGGGCAAAGTCATATTCTCCGATGAAGCCCCTTTCCGATTGTTTGGGGCATCTGGAAAAAGGCTTGTCCGGAGAAGAAAAGGTGAGCGCTACCATCAGTCCTGTGTCATGCCAACAGTAAAGCATCCTAACACCATTCATGTGTGGGGTTGCTTCTCATCCAAGGGCTCACTCACAATTCTGCCCAAAAACACAGCCATGAATAAAGAATGGTACCAAACACCCTCCAACAGCAACTTCTTCCAACAATCCAACAACAGTTTGGTGAAGAACAATGCATTTTCCAGCACGATGGAGCACCGTGCCATAAGGCAAAAGTGATAACTAAGTGGCTCGGGGACCAGAATGTTGAAATTTTGGGTCCATGGCCTGGAAACTCCCCAGATCTTAATCCCATTGAGAACTTGTGGTCAATCCTCAAGAGGCGGGTGGACAAACAAAAACCCACTAATTCTGACAAACTCCAAGAAGTTATTATGAAAGAATGGTTTGCTATCAGTCAGGATTTGGCCCAGAAGTTGATTGAGAGCATGCCCAGTCGAATGCCCGGGCCATCACTGCAAATACTGACTCTTTGCATAAATGTCATGTAATTGTCGATAAAAGCCTTTGAAACGTATGAAGTGCTTGTAATTATATATCAGTACATCACAGAAACAACTGAAACAAAGATCTAAAAGCAGTTTAGCAGCAAACTTTTTGAAAACGAATATTTATGTAATTCTCAAAACTTTTGGCCACGACTGTACACTAGTTAGATTTGTTTGCTAGGGTGCTTCAGCAGGAGACTTCTGCTTTAGAAGAAACATCCGCTTGTCTCTGAGCATGGTATAGATTTTGTCTTCTCACTGCACAACTTTTGATTTTGAAGGTCATACCAATAAAATATGTGTTTAAATGAAGTATGCAGTAGGTTATATAAATCTGAAATGATGTCTGATATCAGCATTTAACTTCAAATGATCGCCACGGACAGTGGAACCAAATACAGGAAAAATAACCTCAGAAGGAGATGTGTTAAAAAATGTGTTATATTTGTGTTGTTACTCCATTGCATTCAGGAAAGTGTGCAATTGTTAGTTGACTTTTCACATGTTTAGTGTAAAAAAAAAGCAAAATACTAGACAAATGTGATGTGTTAGTTAAGTAATGGACTACAGCTGCACACTGTATAGCTGATGAGTGTTTTTGATATACATGTGTTTATATTGCTGTAAAGTTAATTCATCGGTATCTGAAGATATGATGAGGACTCGTGTGTTTGAGGAATCTGAACCGCACCCAAAACCCACTGAGGTAAACACCCACAAAACCTGCGTAACGACGTCATACACCCTTAAACACAATTCCAGCTTTGCCTTATTTTTCATCATTACTTTTAGGAAACCTAAATACATTTGTGTTCACAGGAGACACAACGAAGTGGGCAACATCTTCCTGCTGTGTTCTTATGGAAACCGCTTAGCGGCCTATGGGCTACAGCCACAACCCACATCCTCAAACTGACGTTACACACCAAAACTAAACACGATCTCTTAAGTGTTTTAATGAAAACTATAATGTGACACATTTTACACAAGATTTGTTTATACAGCACAATAATAATAAGTATTATTATGTATATTACAATAGAGAAAAATTGAGGATTAGGCTACAACACATCCGCACTTTCTGTTTCCGCAATGGAATAAATGAAAATAAATGTCACTCACCGGACAGGATCAATAATGAACAGAAGAGTAGAAGGACAATCTGCATGTTGAGGGTTTTCTTATGCGCAATTAGATTGTCTGAGATCAGATATACGGACGCACTGTAACGGTCTCATGCGTCACGTGATCTAGGCAAAAGACGCTGCGTCACTATTTAAAAGTATTCTGCAATGAACCCAAGAATAAAACAGCCATAAGATGGCGCTAATGTGCTGATTTAAAAACATAATGTCCTCACTGTACCCCTCTACTAAATACATGATCACAGACCAAACACAGAAGCTATCAGGGTAGATTTGAACAGAACTTCATGTCTGTACACTTGAACACATGTGGTGTAAATATGTCCGTCAGTGAGAGAGAGACACATTATATTCATGATTTATGCCCAAAGGCGCTTTGGATCTGACAGAAGACACGTGCTGCACTGTAACTCTGTTCTGTCTGTTATTCGCCATTTCATGCAGTTCCGGGCGTCTCAGGAAGCGCGCCGCGCATGCGCTCTACAGTTGTTGACGCCTGACGGGCTTCCCGTGTTGTACATTTTGTTGTGTTTGGCTGCGTTTCTCATTCTTTCAAATAGTCTCAGTGTATCTGAGTTTTGTTCATATGTGAGTGTCAAAGGGGCAAAATTCAAACAGAGACAGAAAACAAGCTAATCGTGCGGTTTAAAATATTAAAAGATTAGTGAAGTGTATACAGCTGTGATGTTTGTTACCCATAACAGAAGCGCAGATGAATCTGAGCGCGGTGTGATTCTGACCTCTAGTGGTGAGATGAGGAAACTGCAGTAGATGTGACGAATTATACAATTATTGATTTCATTCTGCCACCGTGATTGGTACAGTCTGATTGGCAGTGGCGGTTCTACATTGAATCCCTCTCCGGGCGAGATCCCCCTCTGTGTGCCCCCCCACCAAAGTTTTGCACAAACAGCCATGTTTTACCATAACAATATGAGTGTAAGACAAGCTTATATTTCTCAATTGCACAAATCCTTCAACAGAACATTTTAAAAACACAATTCTGCACAAAACAGTATAAGTTATCAGAACTTAAATATACTCTATATACATAAAAGTGGCAACATATGTACAATCATGATGTAACATGAGCGGAGAACCACAATAATATAAAATATTACGAATAATATACAAATAAAATATAGAATAAATATTCTAAATAGCACAAATCCTTCATCACACAGATCACACTAAAGCACATCTAATTCTTACACTATTGCACAAAGAACAGAAAACACAAACTAAAACCTGACCTTTCTGGCCTTCCTTAATGCAAAATCATCAATAATGTCATCATACCAAATCTGCTCCCCTATTGAGTGATTGATACTGATGATAGCAAGGCCAGTGCGCCGTTCCTGAGACATGGTTGACCTCAGATATACGACTTGATCAACTTTGAAAAGCTCCTCTCTGCTTGAGCCACAGTGACTGAAGGAGTAAGTGCAATCCTGAGAGCAGTCCAAACGTTAGGTTAGATCTCCGATAGATCCTTATCATGCACAAAAGTGATGAGTTCAAGGAGGCTGATGGTTTTTGATGGCAGGTGAGGGAAGTTCTTGGTTCCCTGCACAAGCTCTCTACTGTCCAAACCAGAGTGCCCTTCAAAGTGCAGTGTTTTTATTATTAATGATGTGCTTTGTCACGCAACGGAGTTATAGCAAATAGCAAATGTTCGTCTTTGAAACTTCCTACACATATGTCAATTCCGTTGGCTAATTACGGGCCCAACATTAACCCAAATGATGGAAATAAATAATAACTGTACATGTAACAGTTTTGTTGCAAAGCACAATCTTATGGTGAAATTAGATCTCGTGTTTGTTGAGTTAAGACCGAATTATTGTTGTATAAGCATAGCAAGCATCATAGCAAGAAGGCTAACAAACGTAAGAGTTCACGTTATACCATCGATTAACATTAGCCCTTCATTGATGACATGGATAACGTTAACGTAATCATACAGAGAACGTAGTTGCAAACCTTTATCTTTTGCTCTTTTCTCCTCTTCTTTTCTTTTTTTTCCTATATTGGGCACCTGGCGGCTTTAACCTTTTTCTCTCCATCGCTGTCACAGTGTTAATCTGGCACTCGACAATCAACAGATTTCCCATCACCCCAACACTGTCACTCAGACTAAACCACTTCACCTCCACATGATCGTTTTTATTAGCCATTTCACACACACAATTCAGAAAAAAACTAAACATGCTAACTATAGGCCTGTGTTTTAATATTATGAATGAAATGTGCGTTATTTGGAAGAAAGTCAAGGTGTGACTGACTTTAGCCCACTAAGTGGATCCCCCCTCTTTGTCCGCTCCATTTGGGAGAGGTGAACTGTCCACCGCGGGCGCGGCCCCTCCCCTTTCCACTTTTCACGCAGCTTCTGCGCTTCTCAGCAAGCAGGGCGGCAATGTGCCAATTCCCCACTCAGACAGTTATATGATAGATAATAGAAAACGGTTTAGCGGCGCAGATTATATTCTTTTTCAAGTGCTTGTGCCGCCCCCCACGTGTCGTGAAAAAATGCCGCCCCGGGCGGCTGCCCTGTTCGCCCGTGCCTAAAACCGCCACTGCTGATTGGTCGTATATATTTATTAATATAGCTATATCCACTATAAACAAATGGTTGCTTTTTTGTACAATGGTTGCTGAAACAGACATTGTTGAACATTTGTACATGAGACCGACTGGAACTCAAAGACATAAAGTTCATTTAGTGTGAAATGAGAAGTGAGACCTGAGCAACACAAACACAGAATGAATGTGTGAAAAAACATCAAGATGTGAGCTACAGTTAAAATAGTGAAAGAAAAGAAGAACTGAAAAACACTGAACTATGATGTGTGAGGCTGAAGTGTTTACTGTGTCTAAAGGGCAGTGTGCAACCGACTTAATGCTTTAGCTTTATGTTAGCACACATTATTGAGCTTAAACTTTCATTCTATTATAAATATACATGAACTGACAAATAACATCCATTTACTGGTTATCTACAATATTGTTTTTTCAGCTCGTCTGCCTGCTCCTGTCATCTCCAGAGTTTTCCACAAAACCCATCTTCAGTGCGTCACCGCACATCACAAATGCGTCACATGTGAGTCACACCTGGTACTAAGGAAAAAGTTTCTTGTCCAGCAGCAGCTTTTACGTTCCCAGAATGCTACTGCTGTTGTGGTTTTACTGAAGGTGTGATCCGATTGGTCGACTCTGCCCGGGTGGGCGTGGCTACTGACTGATGAATCTGTGGTCAGGATGATAGCTAGAGTTGAGCCGGATACTCGATAGAATTTATCCTGCTAAGCATGTTTTGGAAAGATTAAGCTTAATATTGTATATACCTGTGAATTTTGTGGTCAAGAAAGAGAAACTATTTTGCATCTTTTTTTTCACTGTATTTACTCAAGATTATTTTGGAAAGATATTGAATTCTATATTAACAGAAAACTGGAATGTATGATAAAAATTTGTATATTTGATGTGCTTTTTTATTCAGAAAATTAAAATTTGAACTGTAAACAACAACATATTATACATTTGTTTATTCTATTAGGGAAATTCCATATACATAAGAAAAAGTGGGCGCAATGTAAACCAAATTTTTCTCATTTTATTAACGACCTCAAATTGTATGTAGATCTCTTGGAAAAACTAAACACAATAAAGCACTGAAAACATGTAATGCTCTGAAAACATTGACATTTTTTTTTTCTATTTTTGTTTACATCTGACAGCGATTGTTAATATGATTGGAATATGTAATACCTCTTGTTCTAATGGCATTGATTTAATAAAGCTTTAAAAAAAAAAAAAAAAAGTTGAGCCGGATACTCGGCTGAAACGAGTATCCGGTACGGATAAAGCACTTTTGCCGAGTACGAGTATCATACGAGTAATACGAGTCAATATCTGTGCTCGGATTGAATAAAAATCCTCATTGGGTAGCTGACTGTGTCTGCGTTCTGTGATAGGCTAGTCACAGCGCCCCTCCCCTACACACATACAGATGTATTGTGTTGCTGACTGTGTCCCGCTCTGCTCACTCACACACAGAACACCAAACGCGAATGAATCGCGCTATTCGCGTATAGTTGGACGCTTAAACATTTTGAGTTTACTCGCTTCATTCGCGCGTGTGATTCGCGTCATTCGCGCCGCAAGTAGGTCTATCGCGTCTTTGCATTGACTTAACATGTAAATCACTCGCGCTTGACGCGCCATTCGCGTTTGGTCTGAACACAAGAGAGCAGCTCTCTCTCTCTCTGTCTCTCCCTCAGTCACTCAGGCTCGCGGGTCTTTTCCGTTAACGTTTAGGGTTTCTTCAGCTTCAGGTTTGTTTTAGAACAGGTTAGAATGCGACTCGCGTTGCGTCTCTGCCTGTCGGAGTTTTTTTTCTTTTTTAAACCGTCAGCTGGCTCTAACCAGTTTTTTAAGGAAGTAGTGGTATAAAAAAACTATATTACAAATTAATTAGCTACACACACACTCTCTCTCTGCCGGTCATCGGAGTTTTTTTTTTTTGGTTAAACCGTCTGCTGGTTCGAAGTAGTGGTATAAAAAAACTATATTACAAATTAATTAGCTACACACACACACACACATACCTGGTGTGGAAATAAAAAAAATAAAAAAGAACCAAAAAAAATATCACACTGATCATAAAAAAATTAAAAGTTAAAAAAAGAAAGTTATGTTGAGATGAAAACTCTTGTTCATTCATTACATTTTACTTCATAATTGCAACCGCATGTGTTGTATTCATTGTTGCAAAACTTGTTCTGTATATAGTTCGTTTGTTATCGTGATGAAAACCATTGATCTGAAGCTCAATGCTGATGCTGTCATGTATATAGTTTTCTAATCAGCAATAAATATAACAATTTCTGATCAACCCATATCAATTGCATGCTTAAAATAACATACCGGTTAAAGCCCTGCCCATTTCAAGACAACCCGACCCACTTCCAGGTTAAATCCCGCCCACTTCCTGGTTAGGCCCCGCCCAGTCCGAGTACAGATACAGATACAGATAATTCATATGGTTAACAGATACAGATACAGATAATGCTGTACTCGCTCATCCCTAATGATAGCTGTCACAGTCCCGGTCTGTTTCCCGGTGTTCTCCATCCTCCGTTACCCAAGGACTTCATTTCCCATAATCCTCCATGTCTCAAGTCTATCATCACCCACAGCTGTCAGTGAGGTCGCTCATCAACTCCATTAAAACTCACTCTGTCGTTGTGAATATTCGACTGTACTCACTGATTGTGTCGTTTAATAATGAAAGTCTCGTTTTCTGCATTTAATAGCATGAGATGTTCCGCAGTCAAGAATCCAAAACAAACACACACAAAACCTCTTATCACACATTATTGATTATATGTGTACAGATTTGTCCAGCTTGAATTTCTTTTTTATTTTGCGAAATAAAAGTTAACATGTTTTGAAACAAATTCTCTAAAGAAACAAATCTTGTAACTGATTCCTGATCTTGTAACTTTTCAAGAGCGCCCCCTAGTGACGTCATATGTACGATATTTCAACTAATGAGATATAGAAACAAATATATTGTGATGTTCTAGCAAACAGAACATATGCCATACGACTGGTTTTTATTTCCTTGCAGCACGAGCCTCAATAATACACTGAATATATTTAAAAATATTGTTTAATACTGTCAAAAACACGACACATAACAACGGGGTATGGACACAAACACAAAATTGTTGTTATACACATTTAATCGTGGAGCAGACAGGGGCGTAAATCCAACACTACTGGTAAATCCAACTAAACAAATATATTGCTTCGATTTTATTTCTAATTCTACATATTTAAATGTTTTAACTTCTTGTATTTATGTATTTACTGAATGTATTAAGATGCTTCAGCGCTCCTGAACCCACAACATCTAAATAAAGTTCAGATTGTGAGATTATAATTCCCATTGTGTTGGGATGAAGAAAAGACGTCACATCATGAGGATGAGAAAGTTGTAGGGACATTTCATTACTGGGTGAACAACTACTTTAATTGTAAAATTGATGTTGAAGACATATGATTGAGAATAGGTTTATATAAATGTACTTTTATTCATTTAACAGACACATTCATCCAAAATGTTTGAACTTTGAATAAAATAATGTCAAGAGAGTTTACAATATATATATTTATAAATGTTTATCTATTAATAAGGACTTATATTATATGTTCAGTATAACATGTTAAAGCAGGTCAAACACAACACTAGCATGTGTTTACTGTTAAACAGCCATTACTGAATAATCAATTTATCCATTAAAAGACAGAAATCATCAGACGCAAACACTTTCTAATACTGTTTTCATTTAGCTGATATCTAAATTACAAAGCTAGCGCGTGTTCCATGTTTTTTCTAATAAGAGCAAGCTCATCAAACCACTTCTGCTTCATTCACTAAAGGCATCTCAGCTGCCGTTGATTCATTTCCTTTAGTTCCTGCTGAATCTGTCAGAAAAGAGAAATATCAGCAATTTGCCAATGGAAATAACATTTAGAAATGACATTTACAACATTATTTAAACAAAGTATCAGCAGTATAATTGTCTACATGAATGTAAATGATATCTCTACATTCTTTCAAGAATTGTTCTTTCACTCCACTGAAATGCACAAATGAACATTCATTCATTTTGTGAAAGATGTGTGCAGATTAAACAGATTCTGACTGCTCAATAGAACTGTTTGAAAGTAAACTAAAATAAATATAACATACAAATCAAAGGCGATAAGACCAAAGTACACTTTGTTAAAACAGTTTTGAAGCATTGACAGTGAGATTTCAGTCCTGCAGTTTCTGTAATCGGTGAAAACTGTCCTGTAATTCAATCAGACTTGAGCTTGTGTTCAAAAACATGATCTTTAATCATTTATGATTTAGTTATTTAAAGGGTTAGTTTTATCACGTGAAAGTAAATGTGTAATTTAACCTTATTATTTATTATTCTCAGGTTAGGTAAAGTGAGTCAAGTCCGGCCTACATTATAAGGATTTCAAATACTCACAATTTGTTTGAAAGACTCCTTTGTGATGTTGTAATCAATTATATTTATTTTAATTGGTTACTTTTCTTTTTATAACAAACTTTTAAAGGCACGTAATATTCAACAATTAGAATACTAAATACAATAACTATGGTTGTAATGATTACTGTGCATCCTACCCTTACTAAAAACATAAATTAATAACAATATTACAACCGGTCCATTATATATGATACACTAGGTAAGAAGTAAGTAAAAATAACAGACAAGCAGGAAAAGTTTTTGCACTTTGATGACATTATATAACAATTAATGGAGAAAAAAAGCCTCAGGAGAAACCAGTCTCAGTCGGGAGGACCAGGGCCCGTATTTATTAAGCTTCTGATAATTACTCACAAGAACACCGCTAAGAACTGACTTAAGTCAATTCTTGGCTCAAAGCTGCACTTAAAAGTTGGTTATAAAGCATCTCCGTCGTAATGTAAGTGAAGTGTTGGACTAAATCTTAAGTGTCAGGTTTAGAGATGATTTACGACCGTTATGATTTATGATTTTACACTATAATGTAGTCGTGTGGTAGTGTACATTTGTATATGTTCTCGACCGCCATCAAAATCCATATTTTGCTCACATGTGACCCAGATCTGTTCTTTGCATGACGGTGTGAACAACACAAACACATGGAATCTGATCTATTCAATTCTGATTGGAGCCCTTTTGGCTACGTTCAGACTGTCAGTCCAAATCCGATTTTTGTGCATTTCTAATTGAAAACCGATCATATTTAGCAAATGTTTCAGTCAGGATTCCAGTAGCTTTTGGCCTACATAACATTCTTGCGCCATGTGAAACACCACGTCAGACTTCTCTGCAGATACTAGGTTGTATATTTTGGTATGACAGCGTGCTGTATGTGACGTTTCATTGTTGACATTCAATTTATGCATCTTCTTTTGGTTAGACTGAATGATTGGTTATAATGTTTATTTTTGAAATGTTTATTTTAATATGTAATTTGTGTTATCCCCAGTAAGAATACAACTATAATTAAAGCTGCAAGCAGCGATGTGCGGGCCCTCGCGTAAGTGGCACCGCAACCCTGTGCCGCCACCACCACCCGTCGGCCTCGGGAATAGCTAACGGTGGGCAACGTGCACATAGGGAGTTACATTATAGAAACACCGTCCTTTATTTACGTGAACAGATTTCCCGCTGCCAGTTCGTGACGCAATACAGTAGGTTACTATTGACAATTAAAACGTATTTCGGGGCACGACTCTTATCAAACATGTTGCGTCTTGAGAAGAATAGGCAATGGTCTCATTCCC
This sequence comes from Triplophysa siluroides, assembly GCA_006030095.1. Lineage (NCBI taxonomy): Eukaryota > Metazoa > Chordata > Actinopteri > Cypriniformes > Nemacheilidae > Triplophysa > Triplophysa siluroides. The sequence goes on along the minus strand of VCII01000488.1, from coordinate 37,385 downwards.
TAAGCATGCGTATGCACAAAAGTGTGCTTGAAACCAGCAAACGAACGTTCAACGTCGAGGTTTAAACCGTTAAGCATCACAAAAAAACGAATGTGAGACTAACCAAATATGATGTTAACCTTATTAAAGCTCTAGGTGGAGTTTGTTTAACTATGACACCCGGATGTTTTAAAAACTGCACAGAACGTGCAGTGGAAATCGAAAATAAATTTCTTCCCAGTGTGTTTAGGGCATGGGTCAAATAGATTTCTTTCTTGATATTGAGAAAATACACAAGTAAGTGCCACCGCAACCCGATTGCGCAAGGAAAACAAAATAAATCCAGGTGAATTATATTAGGATTTGTTATTTATTTATACCCACCATATTTAATTTTGCCAGCTGATGGCGTAATGACTCTATCTGAATTTTACCATGTAAAGAAAAAAGTATATGATAGGTGATTAAATTAATGCTGGTGAATTATAGTAGAATTTGATATTTATGTATACCTGCAATATTTCCTGTCGCCAGCTGGTGGCGCTATGACTATATCTGAATTTTACCATGTAAAGAAAAAAGTACATGATAGGTGATACAATGAATTTATGCGAATTATAGTAAGATTTGTAATTTATTTATACCTGCAATATTTCCTGTTGCCAGCTGGTGGCGCTATGACTCTATCTGAATATTACCATTTAAAGAAAAAGGTAAATGATAGTTGATCAAATTAATGCGGGCGAGTTATAGTAGGATTTGTCATTTATTTATACCTGCAATATTTCCTGTTGCCAGCTGGTGGCGCTATGACTATAAATGAACACTGACATGGATATGTGTTCATACGAGGACTCTTATCAAGCATATGAAGTATGCGGCTGGTCGGACATTGTGTGCCTGAGTTACTATAGCTTCCGGTTCCATTGCTTGACATAAAATTTTGTCAGGCCGCCATGGACACGCCTCTCAACGAAAAGTTAGGATCTTTCATTGTATCATCAAAAAGGTCTGAATATCACACTGTCTGTAATGGCCAAATATGATGCTGACCTGTTTGAATCTCGATGAACGGTTAATCACAGTTTAAAACATGTTACTTCCTGTTTCCTGCAGGTGGCGCTATAACTGTATCTGAAAATTACCATGTAGATGTATTCAGGCCAGGACTTGAATGAAATGTGTGAAGTCTGGGCTCTGTTGGACATTCTATGCCTGAGTAACAACAACTTCCTGTTCATGGCGAAGGCTAAAGTTTGGCAGGCCGCCAGGGTCACGTTTCCCGACGAAAAGTCAGGATCTCCGCAATTTAGCTTCCCAGAGGCCTTAAGATGAAAATGACATGAATATGATGTTGATCGGATAAAATCTCTGGGAGGAGTTCGTTCAAATACGACGCGTGGAAATTGAAACAAATTACAAAATTCAACAGGAAATCAAAAATAACGGACTTCCTGTTGTGTTTAGAGATATGCCCCAAGAGACTTTTCTTAATGATTCGGGGTGTTACATGAGCCTACCAATTTTGTGCATGTACGTATTGCGTAGAGGTCTGGGCAGTTCTAGGTGGCGCTAGCGAGCCAATTTGCCACGCCTAATTTTAAAACCCCTATCAGACGCCAAGTTCTGCAACGTCTGATGTGCGTGCAAATTATTGTGAGTTTTCATGCATGTTTAGGCCGTCTAAATTGCGATCAAAGTGACATCGGAATAATAATAATAATTAAAGCTGCGAGCAGCGATGTGCGGGCCCTCGCGTAAGTGGCACCGCAACCCTGTGCCGCCACCACCACCCGTCGGCCTCGGGAACAGCTAACGGTGGGCAACGTGCACATAGGGAGTCACATTGTAGAAACACCGTCCTTTATTTACGTGACCAGATTTCCCGCTGCCAGTTCGTGACGCAATACAGTAGGTTACTATTGACATATTTAAAACGTATTTCGGGGCACGACTCTTATCAAACATGTTGCATTTTGAGAAGAATAGGCAATGGTCTCATTCCCTAAGCATGCTTATCCCTGCAATATTTCCTGTTGCCAGCTGGTGGCGCTATGACTCTATCTGAATATTACCATGTAAAGAAAAGTAAATGATAGTTGATTAAATGAATGCTGGTGAATTATAGTAGAATTTGTTATTTATTTATACCTGCAATATTTCCTGTTGCCAGCTGGTGGCGCTATGACTATATCTGAATCTTACCATGTAAAGAAAAAAGTATATGATAGGTGACTAAAAGAAGGATTTGATATTTATTTATAAGTGCAATGTTTCCTGTTGCCAGCTGTGGCGCAATAACTATATCTGAATTTTACCATATAAAGAAAAAAATTAATGATAGGTGATAAAATTAATTCTTGCGAATTATAGTAGTAGGATTTGTAATTTATTTACACCTGCAATATTTCCTGTTGCCAGGTGGCGCTATGACTCTATCTGAATATTACCATTAAAGAAAAAGAAAATGATAGTGATTAAAATTAAAGTTATAGTAGATTTGTTATTTATTTATACTGCAATATTTCCTGTTGCCAGCTGGTGGCGCTATGACTATAATGAACACTGACATGGATATGTGTTCATACGAGGACTCTTATCAAGCATATGAAGTATGCGGCTGGTCGGACATTGTGTGCCTGAGTTACTATAGCTTCCTGTTCCATTGCTTGACATAAAACTTTGTCAGGCCGCCATGGAACACGCCTCTCAACGAAAAGTTAGGATCTTTCATTGTATCATCAAAAAGGTCTGAATATCACACTGTGTAATGGCCAAATATGATGCTGACCTGTTTGAATCTCGATGAACGGTTAATCACAGTTTAAAACATGTTACTTCCTGTTTCCTGCAGGTGGCGCTATAACTGTATCTGAAAATTACCATGTAGATGTATTCAGGCCAGGACTTGAATGAAATGTGTGAAGTCTGGGCTCTGTTGGACATTCTATGCCTGAGTAACAACAACTTCCTGTTCATGGCGAAGGCTAAAGTTTGGCAGGCCGCCAGGGTCACGTTTCCCGACGAAAAGTCAGGATCTCCGCAATTTAGCTTCCCAGAGGCCTTAAGATGAAAATGACATGAATATGATGTTGATCGGATAAAATCTCTGGGAGGAGTTCGTTCAAATACGACGCGTGGAAATTGAAACAAATTACAAAATTCAACAGGAAATCAAAAATAACGGACTTCCTGTTGTGTTTAGAGATATGCCCCAAGAGACTTTTCTTAATGATTCGGGGTGTTACATGAGCCTACCAATTTTGGTGCATGTACGTATTGCGTAGAGGTCTGGGCAGTTCTAGGTGGCGCTAGCGAGCCAATTTGCCACGCCTTTTTAAAACCCCTATCAGACGCCAAGTTCTGCAGCGTCTGATGTGCGTGCAAATTATTGTGAGTTTTCATGCATGTTTAGGCCGTCTAAAATGCGTTCAAAGCGAGATCGGATGAATAATAATAATAATTAAAGCTGCGAGCAGCGATGTGCGGGCCCTCGCGTAAGTGGCACGCAACCCTGTGCCGCCACCACCACCCGTCGGCCTCGGGAACAGCTAACGGTGGGCAACGTGCACATAGGGAGTCACATTGTAGAAACACCGTCCTTTATTTACGTGACCAGATTTCCCGCTGCCAGTTCGTGACGCAATACAGTAGGTTACTATTGACATATTTAAAACGTTTCGGGGCACGACTCTTATCAAACATGTTGCATTTTGAGAAGAATAGGCAATGGTCTCATTCCCTAAGCATGCTTATCCTGCAATATTTCCTGTTGCCAGCTGGTGGCGCTATGACTCTATCTGAATATTACCATGTAAAGAAAAAGTAAATGATAGTTGATTAAATAATGCTGGTGAATTATAGTAGAATTTGTTATTTATTTATACCTGCAATATTTCCTGTTGCCAGCTGGTGGCGCTATGACTATATCTGAATCTTACCATGTAAAGAAAAAAGTATATGATAGGTGACTAAAAGAAGGATTTGATATTTATTTATAAGTGCAATGTTTCCTGTTGCCAGCTGGTGGCGCAATAACTATATCTGAATTTTACCATATAAAGAAAAAATTAAATGATATCTGATAAAATTAATGCGGGCGAGTTATAGTAGGATTTGTAATTTATTTACACCTGCAATATTTCCTGTTGCCAGCTGGTGGCGCGCTATGACTCTATCTGAATATTACCATTAAAGAAAAGGTAAATGATAGTTGATAAATTAATGGTGAGTTATAGTAGGATTTGTCATTTATTTATACCTGCAATATTTCCTGTTGCCAGCTGGTGGCGCTATGACTATAATGAACACTGACATGGATATGTGTTCATACGAGGACTCTTATCAAGCATATGAAGTATGCGGCTGGTCGGACATTGTGTGCCTGAGTTACTATAGCTTCCTGTTCCATTGCTTGACATAAAACTTTGTCAGGCCGCCATGAAACGCCTCTCAACGAAAAGTTAGGATCTTTCATTGTATCATCAAAAAGGTCTGAATATCACACTGTCTGTAATGGCCAAATATGATGCTGACCTGTTTGAATCTCGATGAACGGTTAATCACAGTTTAAAACATGTTACTTCCTGTTTCCTGCAGGTGGCGCTATAACTGTATCTGAAAATTACCATGTAGATGTATTCAGGCCAGGACTTGAATGAAATGTGTGAAGTCTGGCTCTGTTGGACATTCTATGCCTGAGTAACAACAACTTCCTTCATGGCGAAGGCTAAAGTTTGGCAGGCCGCCAGGGTCACGTTTCCCGACGAAAAGTCAGGATCTCCGCAATTTAGCTTCCCAGAGGCCTTAAGATGAAAATGACACGAATATGATGTTGATCGGATAAAATCTCTGGGAGGAGTTCGTTCAAATACGACGCGTGGAAATTGAAACAAATTACAAAATTCAACAGGAAATCAAAAATAACGGACTTCCTGTTGTGTTTAGAGATATGCCCCAAGAGACTTTTCTTAATGATTCGGGGTGTTACACGAGCCTACCAATTTTGGTGCATGTACGTATTGCGTAGAGGTCTGGGCAGTTCTAGGTGGCGCTAGCGAGCCAATTTGCCGCCTAATTTTAAAACCCCTATCAGACGCCAAGTTCTGCAGCGTCTGATGTGCGTGCAAATTATTGTGAGTTTTCATGCATGTTTAGGCCGTCTAAAATGCGTTCAAAGCGAGATCGGAATAATAATAATAATAATTAAAGCTGCAAGCAGCGATGTGCGGGCCCTCGCGTAAGTGGCACCGCAACCCTGTGCCGCCACCACCACCCGTCGGCCTCGGGAACAGCTAACGGTGGGCAACGTGCACATAGGGAGTCACATTGTAGAAACACAGTCCTTTATTTACGTGACCAGATTTCCCGCTGCCAGTTCGTGACGCAATACAGTAGGTTACTATTGACATATTTAAAACGTATTTCGGGGCACGACTCTTATCAAACATGTTGCATTTTGAGAAGAATAGGCAATGGTCTCATTCCCTAAGCATGCTTATACCTGCAATATTTCCTGTTGCCAGCTGGTGGCGCTATGACTCTATCTGAATATTACATGTAAAGAAAAAGTAAATGATAGTTGATTAAATAATGCTGGTGAATTATAGTAGAATTTGTTATTATTATACCTGCATATTTCTGTTGCCATGGCGCTATGACTATATCTGAATCTTACCATGTAAAGAAAAAAGTATATGATAGGTGACTAAAAGAATTGATATTTATTTATAAGTGCAATTTCCTGTTGCCAGCTGGTGGCGCATGACTCTATCTGAATATTACCATGTAAAGAAAAAAAAATAAATGATAGTTGATTAAATGAATGCTGGTGAATTATAGTAGAATTTGGTATTTATTTATACCTGCAATATTTCCTGTTGCCAGCTGGTGGCGCTATGACTATATCTGAATTTTACCATGTAAAGAAAAAAGTATATGATAGGTGACTAAAAGAAGGATTTGTTATTTATTTATAAGTGCAATGTTTCCTGTTGCCAGCTGGTGGCGCAATAACTATATATGATTTTTACCATATAAAGAAAAAATTCAATGATAGGTGATACAATGAATTCTTGCGAATTATAGTAGGATTTGTAATTTATTTACACCTGCAATATTTCCTGTTGCCAGCTGGTGGCGCTATGACTCTATCTGAATTTTACCATGTAAAGAAAAAAGTATATGATAGGTGACTAAAAGAAGGATTTGTTATTTATTTATAAGTGCAATGTTTCCTGTTGCCAACTGGTGGCGCAATAACTATATCTGAATTTTACCATATAAAGAAAAAATTAAATGATAGGTGATACAATGAATTCTTGCGAATTAAAGTAGGATTTTTTCTTATTTATTTACACCTGCAATATTTCCTGTTGCCAGCTGGTGGCGCTATGACTATCTGAATATTACCATTTAAAGAAAAGAAATATAGTTGATCAAATTAATGCAGGAGATATAGTAGGATTTGTCATTTATTATTGCCATATTTCCTGTTGCCAGCTGGTGGCGCTATGACTATAAGTGAACACTGACATGGATATGTGTTCATACGAGGACTCTTATCAAGCATATGAAGTATGCGGCTGGTCGGACATTGTGTGCCTGAGTTACTATAGCTTCCTGTTCCATTGCTTGCCATAAAACTTTGTCAGGCCGCCATGGACACGCCTCTCAACGAAAAGTTAGGATCTTTCATTGTATCATCAAAAAGGTCTGAATATCACACCGTCTGTAATGGCCAAATATGATGCTGACCTGTTTGAATCTCGATGAACGGTTAATCACAGTTTAAAACATGTTACTTCCTGTTTCCTGCAGGTGGCGCTATAACTGTATCTGAAAATTACCATGTAGATGTATTCAGGCCAGGACTTGAATGAAATGTGTAAAGTCTGGGCTCTGTTGGACATTCTATGCCTGAGTAACAACAACTTCCTGTTCATGGCGAAGGCTAAAGTTTGGCAGGCCGCCAGGGTCACGTTTCCCGACGAAAAGTCAGGATCTCCGCAATTTAGCTTCCCAGAGGCCTTAAGATGAAAATGACATGAATATGATGTTGATCGGATAAAATCTCTGGGAGGAGTTCGTTCAAATACGACGCGTGGAAATTGAAACATATTACAAAATTCAACAGGAAATCAAAAATAACGGACTTCCTGTTGTGTTTAGAGATATGCCCCAAGAGACTTTTCTTAATGATTCGGGGTGTTACATGAGCCTACCAATTTTGGTGCATGTACGTATTGCGTAGAGGTCTGGGCAGTTCTAGGTGGCGCTAGCGAGCCAATTTGCCACGCCTATTTTAAAACCCCTATCAGCGCCAAGTTCTGCACGTCTGATGTGCGTGCAAATTATTGTGAGTTTTCGAGCATGTTTAGGCCGTCTAAATTGCGATCAAAGCGAGATCGGAATAATAATAATAATAATAATAAACAACACAGAAACAAGAGGGCTCTGCACTGCAGAGCAAGCCGGTGGCTTGCTCTTTCGTGCTCGGGCCCTAATTAAAGCTGCAAGCAGCGATGTGCGGGCCCTCGCGTAAGTGGCACCGCAACCCGATTGCGTAAGAAAAACAGTAAATGGTAGGTGATAAAATAAATCCAGGTGAATTATATTAGGATTTGTTATTATTTATACCGCCATATCTCCTGTTGCCAGCTGATGGCGTAATGACTCTATCTGAATTCTACCATGTAAAGAAAAAAGTATATGATAGGTGATAATATGAATGCAGGTGACTAAAAGAAGAATTTGTTATTTATTTATAAGTGCAATGTTTCCTGTTGCCAGCTGGTGGCGCAATAACTATAGTCCAACTGACATGGATAGGTACACTGGCCAAATATGATGCTGACCTGTTTTAATCTCTATGAGCAGTTAAAAACAGTTTAAAACTTGCCATATTCCTGTTGCCTTCAGGTGGCGCTATAACTGTATCTGAATTTTACCATGTAAAGAAAAAAGTATATGATAGGTGATAAAATGAATGCAGGTGACTAAAAGAAGGATTTGTTATTTATTTATAAGTGCAATGTTTCCTGTTGCCAGCTGGTGGCGCAATAACTATATCTGAATTTTACCATATAAAGAAAAAATTAAATGATAGGTGATAAAATGAATTCTTGCGAATTGTAGTAGGATTTGTAATTTATTTACACCTGCAATATTTCCTGTTGCCAGCTGGTGGCGCTATGACTCTATCTGAATATTACCATATAAAGAAAAAATTAAATGATAGGTGATAAAATGAATTCATGCGAATTATAGTAGGATATGTAATTTATTTACACCTGCAATATTTCCTTTTGCCAGCTGGTGGCGCTATGACTCTATCTGAATATTACCATTTAAAGAAAAAGGTAAATGATAGTTGATCAAATTAATGCAAGCGAGTTATAGAAGGATTTGTGATTTATTTATACCTGCAATATTTCCTGTTGCCAGCTGGTGGCGCAATAACTATAAGTGAACACTGACATGGATATGTACACTGGCCAAATATGATGCTGACCTGTTTTAATCTCTATGAGCAGTTAAAAACAGTTTAAAACATGCCATATTCCTGTTGCCATCAGGTGGCGCTATAACTGTATCTGAATTTTACCAAGTAAAGAAAACATTTAATGATAGGTGAAAAATGAATTCATGCGAATTATAGAAGGATTTTTTATTTATTTATACCTGCAATACTTCCTGTTGCCAGCTGGTGGCGCTATGACTATCTGAATATTACCATTTAAAGAAAAAGAATATTATAGGTGATAAAATTAATGCAGGTGACTAAAAGAAGGATTTGTTATTTATGTATAAGTGCCATATTTCCTGTTGCCAGCTTTCCTGTTGCCACCTGGTGGCGCTATGACTCTTATTGATCACTGACATGGATATGTCTTCATACGAGGACTCTTATCAAGCATATGAAGTATGCGGCTGGTCGGACATTGTGTGCTGTTATAAGCTTCCTGTTCCATTGCTTGACATAAAACTTTGTCAGGCCGCCATGGACACGCCTCTCAACGAAAAGTTAGGATCTTTCATTGTATCATCAAAAAGGTCTGGATATCACACTGTCTGTAATGGTCAAATATGATGCTGACCTGTTTGAATCTCGATGAACGGTTAATCACAGTTTAAAACATGTTACTTCCTGTTTCCTGCAGGTGGCGCTATAACTGTATCTGAAAATTACCATGTAGATGTATTCAGGCCAGGACTTGAATCAAATGTGTGAAGTCTGGGCTCTGTTGGACATTCTATGCCTGAGTAACAACAACTTCCTGTTCATGGCGAAGGCTAAAGTTTGGCAGGCCGCCAGGGTCACGTTTCCCGACGAAAAGTCAGGATCTCCGCAATTTAGCTTCCCAGAGGCCTTAAGATGAAAATGACACGAATATGATGTTGATCGGATAAAATCTCTGGGAGGAGTTCGTTCAAATACGACGCATGGAAATTGAAACAAACTACAAAATTCAACAGGAAATCAAAAATAACGGACTTCCTGTTGTGCACTGTAAAAAATGATTTTGTGGCTTTGTAAATAAAACAAAAAAAAATATGTAATTTTTGCAAAGAATAATTTTGTTGAAGTAAAAACTTTAGATTATTCAGTAAAATCTACATATGTACTCAATTTAAACTTGTAAATATTAGACACCCAACAGTCAAGTAAATTTTACTTGTGATTCTTTGACAAATGTACATGAATTAATAACGTACGTGTGGCAATTTAGAAAAATCAAGTAAAATTTAGGCCGAGTCCAAGCAATCTGCGCATGCGCGAAAAAAGAAGATAACCCGCCATCAACACCAAGAACTTCTCTTCATTCTTCGACAGGTAAGCAGTTGAAAAGGAATTATATTTTGGCATATTGGACTTATTGTATTTGGTTAAAGTGATAATATTGAACATCCGAGTTGTCACGACTGTAATTCTCTATATTTTCTGCACATTTGGAATGTTTGGAGTGTTCGGTGATCTTTATTCTAACGTTAGTAAAACGTCCTACGACATCTTACAATCTAGTTTTACACAAAGACACAATAAAGTGAATTCGTTTGTTTCTTTACCCGTGTTATATGTTTTGTTCGATTAGATGTTATTCGATATACGTATGCTGTAATGTCATGCAGGGATTCTTACGATATAACCGTTATAACGTTACACGACATCTTGAAACCTTTTAAGTAATACGTAAAGTGTAACCTTGAATGTGTGATTTGACACGTGATATACGACATTAAAAAAAGTTATTCATGAAAACGTCTAAAACCCTTAAACGTCTGACTTGACCCGTGATATACGTGACGAGTATTTCGACAGTCATACAAGACCACATGTACACCAGACGCGAGTGGCGCGAGCCATGATGCTTAAAATGGCGGTTATAATCTCTTTTCGCGTCTGATGTTAAAAATAGTGCGTCGGATTTGAACATGTCATTATAGATTGCGGTTTCGTTTTATCACATTTGTATGTGTAATCTCATTCTGGGTGCTGCAATTAACGTAAAATACACAGATTCTTTTGTTTAGCCTTGTTTGTTTCAGTGATGTGAATTCAAATATGAATATTTGGTTTATATATAGTATTTTACAGTTCACTAATTACTTATTTTTATGTTTCCTTAATAGCAGATTATATCTGGATCCTGACCAGTGTGTTATACTTGTTCCAGATCACTTGAAAGGGACCAAACACAATTCATTTTTGTCTTCAGTCCACATTGGGGTACAGTAAATTAATCAAACTTTTAAGTATGACTGAACTTTGTTCAGTATGTGGATATGCAAGAAATGTGCCTTTACTGCATTAAAAAGAGCAGAACTCCTGAAACATTACAGACTGAAACACTGGCACAGCACGCGAAACCACTCAATTCTTTGTCCATACACAGAGTGTCCTTGTTGCTTCAGGACCTGGAGTGCCCTGCACTCTCATTTGTCCAGAGATCACAGAGAGTCATTGGATGCAGGGCAGGTCGTCTCTTTTAGGTGTCTTGTTTGTAATTCTGTATGTCAGCATTCAGAAAAACAATACTTTGAGCATATTCGAGGTCATCTAAAAAAGTATGAAACCGTGAGCTGTGTTTTTAATAATTGTGAGTTTAGTACAAATATATATTCAACTTTTGCATCTCATAAAAACAGGAAGCATACCCCCCACTCACTTGAACACTTCAAACCCTCCATCTTGGAAAATTACACTTGTCAGACACCAGAGGAAACTGAATTAAGTGTTGATGAAAGTGATTCACGTGAACCTGTTGTTGAGGAAGAACATGATTTTGTCCAAATAGTCAACAGTAAGTTGGGTTGCCTTTTCCTCAAATTAGAAAGCGTTTTTAATGTATCTAATAGATGCATTGATGAAATAGTAGATGAGTTGCAATTTATATCATCAACTGCTTCGAGACCAGTTATCAAACAGATAATTGAGACAACATTTGAAAGGAATAGTTGCAGTGTTGATGAATCTGTGGTCTCAGACTTGGTAGAAAATCTTACCTCCCTTAATCCGCTAAATGCAGCTCTTGGGGTGGATGGGCCTTTCAACACCTCATATAAAAGAGGTAGATTTCTTAAGGAGCAATTTCATTGTTGAGCCTGTAGAGTATATACTAGATGAACAAAGCACATTCCAGTATGTCCCAATTTTGCAAACATTGTCAAAGGTTTTAGAAAAGAATGACAGTGTGTTGAAGAATGTACAAGGCTCTAAGCATGCTTACGAATCATTTTGTGATGGTTCACATTTCAAAGAAAATAGCTGTTTGTCTGGAGATGATGAAACAATCTCTCTTGTACTCTACATTGATGATTTTGAGGTTTGTAATCCGCTCGGAACATCTCGGAAAAAGCACAAGGTTACTGGTGTTTATTGGCAGTTGGGAAATATTCGAAGTGTATCACGTTCCTCTTTGACATGCATTTATTTGGCTGTGCTTTGTAAAGCAAATGATACAAAGAAGTATGGATTTTGCAGATTACTTGAACCATTGTTGACTGATCTGAAGAGTTTGGAGGAAGATGGTGTTTTTGTTTCCTCTCTTGGGAAAGTTATCAAGGGCACTGTTTTCTGTGTGATTGCTGATAATCTTGGGGCCCATGGAGTTGGAGGTTTTGTTGAAAACTTTACTGGGTCACATTTCTGCAGATTTTGTACTGGGGAACGGTCCCAATTCCAAAAGTTGGAAGTTAGGTCTGGTGCATTTTGTACAAGAACTAAACAAGAACATGAAATGCATGTTCAAACAGCTTTGAGCACTTCTACCAATTGTTGTGGGGTGAAACGACAATGCCCAATTACTGACAGGCTGAATCACTTTCATGTACTATCAGGGTATCCCCCTGATGTGCTTCATGACTTGCTGGAGGGAATTGTTCCCTTTGAATTGGCACTGTGTTTAGACGTGTTGATCAAGAAGAAGTATTTCTCGCTTTCTGATCTCAACAATCAAATCAAAATGTTCCCATACAAATGGAGTGACAGAACAAACTCCCCGCAAAGTGTTTCACCAAACTTTGCATCCAAAAAAAACATTGGTGGAAATGCACACGAAAACTGGTGTTTGTTGAGGTTGCTTTCACTTATGGTTGGAGATAAAATACCAGAAGATGAGAAGGCTTGGCAGTTAATTATGACTCTCAAAGATGTTGTTGATCTTGCTCTGTCACTTGCCTTTTCTGATGCTAGCATTGGTTTCCTTGACAGCAAAATATCGGAGCATCGATATAGGTTCCTTGAACTTTTTCCACAACAAAGGCTGCTTCCGAAGCATCACTTTCTTGAGCACTATCCTCAGCTCATTAAAGATTTTGGCCCACTTGTGGCCTTATGGACTATGAGGTTTGAGGCGAAGCATCGTTTCTTCAAGAAGGTTATTCGTCAAACTGGATGCTTCAAGAACGTTTTGATGTCTCTGGCAAGAAAGCATCAGTCAATGATTTGCGTTCCATTTCTATGACTCTGATATGCAAAGCCTGCTATTTCTGTGACATCAATGTCAAAAGTGCCACTTGAAGTGCTTGATACAGGAATAAAAGAAACTGTGAAGAAACAATTCCCTTATGCTACAGCAGTACATATGGCAAATAAGGTAGAGTATTTTGGCACAGAGTATAGTGTAGGAATGATGTTAGCGTATGGATCAACTGGAGGATTGCCAGACTTTGCAGAAATTATTCAGATTGTGGTTGTTCAGGACTTGCTCAGTTTTGTTGTGAGACTGCAAAGTGCCTGGTACAATGAACATTTCAGGGGTTTTAGTTTAGAAGCCACACGTAATATTCAAATCCTTCAACAAGCCCAGCTAACAGATGTTTATCCATTGGCAGCTTACACAGTGGCAGGACAGAGGATTGTGTCACTGAAGCACTATATTTGCATTGATTAAGAGGTAATGGGCCTACTTTCTAATTTACTCCTGTTCATTATAAAAATCTGTCATTGTTGTATTAACATAATAGTAATTGGTAAATTGTAATTATGTATGTGAAATTGTGTGTAAACTACACTTATTGTTAGCTTACTTACAAAATGTGAAATGCCCTGTTAGAAAGCTAAGACTAGACTAATACCTATTCTTTATTTTGTTTTAGATTGAGCTTGTGAAAGACATCAACAATGTCCTCATCTTGCCCAGCTATGCTACGAGTTATACTGGATGACCACGATATACGAAAATTGTTACTTCCTTCTGGGATTCCGAACACAGTTGATGATCTTCTGTCTCTTGTAAAACAAAGCTTTCAATTGGATGGACATTTTACACTCTTGTACATGGACACAGATTTTGGTCAGTTTTTCACACTGACCTCTACTGCACACATTAAGGACAAGGACTCAGTTAAGTTGTTAAAGTTAGAAGAGCCATCAGTCATTCTGACACTCTCACCTGTTTGTGATCTAATGTGTCATTACCTCCAAGAGATTCTGAACAGAGTTCTACAGACACCCAAAGCTCAGACAGCTCTAGGGACACATTCATATTGCCACAACCCGAGGGTCGCTTCGAAAGGTGGCCGGACAGATTTGAAGTTCCTCGATTTACCTTTGATGTCGAAAGAATTCTTCAAGCTGGTAATCAAGCATTCATTAAAGACAGTACTCCTTCAAAACCACAGTGTGAAATCTGACATTCTGCAAACACTTGCTGAATCTATATTTAAATACACAGCATATCCCACAAATCTCCAAATACTGTCAGTTGTACAGGCTTTGATAGAGAAGTTTCCATGCCTGAAGGAACCTGGATCTTTCTCTGGAATGTATGGTTGGCAACAAAGTCTCAAATACAAAATGGGCAACTACCGTGCCAAGTTAAGAACCAGAGAGCTAGACTACCCAGAGCTCGAAGTTAACTCCCTGAAAAGAAAGCGTCCAAATGAAAGAGTTCCGAGCAAAAATGTCAAGAAACCGAAAAAAGCTGAACTAAACTATCTGCCTCCTCATCCACATGGGGAATGCCTTGAGAGTTTAGAAATTGAGCGAAAAGCACTGCTGGATGAGGTCAAAAAGAAAGACAATCACAGAGTCATTGCAGAGAAAATGTCTAAAACATTCTCTTACAGAAGACATGAAGTTGTCAACCTCAGTCCACCAATTAAAGATTTCCAGGAGAGATGGCCTGCTTTATTCCATCAAGCTTAAGTTAAGACAATTACAACATTATAGTTATTACAGCACTTTTTTCAAGATGTAACAACACTGGTCCACAAGAACGTCCTGTTTCAGTTTTTTTTTTTCACTTTCATAATGAAGTCTTAGATGTTTGTTTAACATTTCAATTCAGTTCTGAAAGTTTTGTTGGTTGTATTTTGCTCTATTGTTTGTATATGTTTTTGGACCAGTGTTGTTTGTTTATATCCTGCAAAATTGTTTATATTCTGGAAAGTTGTCTTTGGTGTTCATATAAAGAGATTATTTAACAAAAATAGTATTTGTCTTTACAGGTAAAGGAGGAATTCCGTAGAATTACTGCCATTTCCTGGAAGAAACCTTATGTCTAAACTAGACACTACACGCCAAAACTCTTGGAGCTTATGAAAGCTAAGGGAGGTGTTGCATGACTCAAGATTCAGCCTATACTCAATGTATTGACTCAGGTATGTGACAAGTAGCTGTATAAACCAGGCAATCATAGTTTTATGTTGCTTTTGTATAGGCTGCTATAATTTGTGTATTATTAAACAAATCTGATGTTTTTTTGCTATTGTTGAGTAGTTTTGAGCTCAGTTTTAAACATAGTTACATATCTTTGTTTCTTTACATACATGCCTTTTTGGAAGGAGGAGGCAGGGACTAACAACAGGTTAATGCACTGATATTTATTTAGAAAACAGCATGATTTGCAAAATGCCACAAAGTCCAGTTTTAAGCCTGAAATTGAACGCAATCTTTAGGAATAGGGAACGTTGTCCTTAGTTCAGTATCTTCGATTCTGTCTGCTTTCCTTGGGGAAACAGTGTTCTTTTATCATAAATATAAACACATCCATTCCTCCACACTCTGTCTATTTTACTTACCGAAGTTACTCAAACATCTTGAATCGGTTATATATTTTAAAACTATAATTTTTTTGGAAAAGGCTTTTTCAAATAAACAATAAAGGTTGTTTGGATCAAATATACTTTGATCCAAAGTATCTTTCGATAATGTGTATTACAAATCTCTTCACAGGACAACCGTATTGAGGCGAGACGAGATGCAGTAATCCGCAGTCTCATTGTATATCTCGGAGAGGTCCCAGACAACCTATTCAAAGACAGCAATGTAAGTCCCAGACATATTAATGGGTAAGTTTACCCCCAAAAAAAATTGCTGTTCATTTGCTCACTCTCAGAGAACAGAGAAGAAGATTTTTAGCTAAAACCGCAGTCCCCAGTGATTCAGATAATGCAAGTTTGCAGGTTCTGCCTTTTGGAGTGTTCTAAAAGCAGATACATTCAGCAGTAATCTCCACAGTTCCTGGTGACATATTGACGTCTTGACGGCTCGAATTGATAAGAGAAAGTACCAATGACATTTTATCACCTGTCAGTACAATTGCTTTGGAACCTGATGTTCCAAATATGGTAATAAGCACTACATTTCCCTCACGCGTTGTATTCCACCAATCACTACGCACTGGTTAACTGGCCAATCATAGCACACCTCGCTTTTCAGAGCCATGAGCATTGTTAAAAATCAGCACATTTCAGAGAGGCGGAGCAAAGAGGAGATACAAACATGCACGGTGTGTGGAAAGTACAGCGTTTTTTATCCTTAAATCGTGTATACACAGTGCATTACATCTAAATCAAACGATAATATTAGTTTTGGCCGTGTCATATGACCCCTTTAAATAACATTTAGTTCTTGTACAGATTTATCAATTCGCTTTTTTAAGACATCAGTATGTCATAAGATGTGGGGATTACTTATGTCACCTGAATCTCCGTTTTGGACTTTCAAAGATGCAGCACCAAAGAATATCCATATCATGGACCACCTAGGAGCGTTTTTAGCAAAATAAAAAATTCTTAACTGTTCTACTGAAGAAACACCAATGTCTTGGAGAACTGAGAGTGAATAAATAAACAGCAAATGTCCGTGTTTGGGTGAACTATACCTTTAAGCCATACATTTCCTGCCACATAAGCAGTTTAAAGATTCAGATTCAAAGAGATAAATATTTTATTAACTTACTGTCATTCCAACCCTTCTATGTCAGTGGTTCCCAATTCCTGTTATGAATTTAACATTTAAATGTTCTTCTTTCCCCTCATCCTCCTGGATTGCAAGGTTGGCAATCAAGAAGACTTCACTCAGGATGTCATGACAATTCTTGCCCATGGAAACGGAGATGAGCCAGTCATGTCAATTGTTCTAGAAGGAAGCAAGGTCCTAACACAGTGTGAAAATACTGCAAAAGCTTGTGCTCTTCTGATGGGACTGATTTATGCCTTCAATCTAAAGTATCCGTCAAATCTGAAATACACCTTTGAGATTTTTCAAAAACTTTTTCTGGATCTCGATGGACTTAAGCTTTCTCCTAAAGTACAGTCTTGAAAACCAAGCTGCACACTTGAAATGTGTGAATGTACAGTCTTGTTTTATTAATCTGAATTAATCTGTCTTGTTAACCAAACTGCTGGCGCATGCAGATTGTTGTTACCGTACTAATGTTTACAAATGTTCATGTTTACATTCACAGTATATTGGCTGTATGTACATTTTATATGCTTTAGAGTCTTTTCTGTAAGGGATGTTTTTTGTTAGTTTAAATTACATTCAAATTATTATTTGGCCATGGACTTCTTGCTGAGTGTTCTTGGTAGGCAGGTTTAATGTGTAACTTCAGGTTTAATGTGTAACTTTGCAAAAGTGTAGATTCTTACAATATGTGAGCAAAAGTTTTACCTTGCTTGACCTGTTCAAATGTCTATATGCATTGATTTTAAGGATTGTTATGGATCTTAAAGATCTTCAATTTCTGTAACGACGTGTTATTTGGTAAAAATAAGCTCTCAATAAATAAATCTTGAAAGCACATTTGTTGTCACAGTGACTTATTTTATTTGACTTAAAATAATTAACAACACTAAACAAAACCAGTAAAATTCAATTAAAAGAGAAATAGAATTACTTAATTATATCAATATATTACATCAGGTACATGAGTAAAAACTACTCAACAAAATTTAAAAGGCCCAGTTATATTTACTTATTACCTTTGTTAATTTTACTCAACTTCCTTAAGTAAGTTTTACTTAATTTAACAATTATTACATTTACTTAAAAAACCTGAGTGGAAAAACTTGCAAAAGAAAAATTGTGTAGAATTTACTTGTTATTTTTTTCAGTGTGTTTAGAGATATGCCCCAAGAGACTTTTCTTAATGATTCGGGGTGTTACATGAGCCTACCAATTTTGGTGCATGTACGTATTGCGTAGAGGTCTGGGCAGTTCTAGGTGGCGCTAGCGAGCCAATTTGCCACGCCTAATTTTAAAACCCCTATCAGACGCCAAGTTCTGCAACGTCTGATGTGTGTGCAAATTATTGTGAGTTTTCGAGCATGTTTAGGCAGTCTAAATTGCGATCAAAGCGAGATCGGAATAATAAGAATAATTAAAGCTGCAAGCAGCGATGTGCGGGCCCTCGCGCAAGTGGCACCGCAACCCTGTGCCGCCACCACCACCTGTCATCCTCGGGAACAGCTAACGGTGGGCAACGTGCACATAGGAAGTTACATTATAGAAACACCGTCCTTTATTTACGTGACCAGATTTCCCGCTGCCAGTTCGTGACGCAATACAGTAGGTTACTATTGACATATTTAAAACGTATTTTTCTAGGCACGACTCTTATCAAACATGTTGCATTTTGAGAAGAATAGGCAATGGTCTCATTCCCTAAGCATGCTTATACCTGCAATATTTCCTGTTGCCAGCTGGTGGCGCTATGACTCTATCTGAATATTACCATGTAAAGAAAAAGTAAATGATAGTTGATTAAATTAATGCTGGTGAATTAAAGTAGAATTTGATATTTATTTATACCTGCAATATTTCCTGTTGCCAGCTGGTGGCGCTGTGACTCTATCTGAATTTTACCTAAATGATAGGTGATACAATGAATTTATGCAAATTATAGTAAGATTTGTAATTTTTTTATACCTGCAATATTTCCTGTTGCCAGCTGGTGGCGCTGTGACTCTATCTGAATATTACCATGTAAAGAAAAAAGTATATGATAGGTGATAAAATGAATGCAGGTGACTAAAAGAAGGATTTGTTATTTATTTATAAGTGCAATGTTTCCTGTTGCCAGCTGGTGGCGCAATAACTATAAGTCCAACTGACATGGATAGGTACACTGGCCAAATATGATGCTGACCTGTTTTAATCTCTATGAGCAGTTAAAAACAGTTTAAAACATGCCATATTCCTGTTGCCATCAGGTGGCGCTATAACTGTATCTGAATTTTACCATGTAAAGAAAAAAGTATATGATAGGTGAAAAAATGAATGCAAGTGACTAAAAGAAGGATTTGTTATTTATTTATAAGTGCAATGTTTCCTGTTGCCAACTGTTGGCGCAATCACTATATCTGAATTTTACCATATAAAGAAAAAATTAAATGATAGGTGATAAAATGAATTCATGCGAATTATAGTAGGATTTGTAATTTATTTACACCTGCAATATTTCCTGTTGCCAGCTGGTGGCGCTATGACACTATCTGAATATTACCATTTAAAGAAAAAGGTAAATAATAGTTGATCAAATTAATGCAGGCGAGTTATAGTAGGATTTGTCATTTATTTATACCTGCAATATTTCCTGTTGCCAGCTGGTGGCGCTATGACTATAAATGAACACTGACATGGATATGTGTTCATACGAGGACTCTTATCAAGCATATGAAGTATGCGGCTGGTCGGACATTGTGTGCCTGAGTTACTATAGCTTCCTGTTCCATTGCTTGACATAAAACTTTGTCAGGCCGCCATGGACACGCCTCTCAACGAAAAGTTAGGATCTTTCATTGCATCATCAAAAAGGTCTGAATATCACACTGTCTGTAATGGCCAAATATGATGCTGACCTGTTTGAATCTCGATGAACGGTTAATCACAGTTTTTAAAACATGTTACTTCCTGTTTCCTGCAGGTGGCGCTATAACTGTATCTGAAAATTACCATGTAGATGTATTCAGGCCAGGACTTGAATGAAATGTGTGAAGTCTGGGCTCTGTTGGACATTCTATGCCTGAGTAACAACAACTTCCTGTTCATGGCGAAGGCTAAAGTTTGGCAGGCCGCCAGGGTCACGTTCCCGACGAAAGTCAGGATCTCCGCAATTTAGCTTCCCAGAGGCCTTAAGATGAAAATGACATGAATATGATGTTGATCGGATAAAATCTCTGGGAGGAGTTCGTTCAAATACGACGCGTGGAAATTGAAACAAACTACAAAATTCAACAGGAAATCAAAAATAACGGACTTCCTGTTGTGTTTAGAGATATGCCCCAAGAGACTTTTCTTAATGATTCGGGGTGTTACATGAGCCTACCAATTTTGGTGCATGTACGTATTGCGTAGAGGTCTGGGCAGTTCTAGGTGGCGCTAGCGAGCCAATTTGCCACGCCTAATTTTAAAACCCCTATCAGACGCCAAGTTCTGCAACGTCTGATGTGTGTGCAAATTATTGTGAGTTTTCGAGCATGTTTAGGCAGTCTAAATTGCGATCAAAGCGAGATCGGAATAATAAGAATAATTAAAGCTGCAAGCAGCGATGTGCGGGCCCTCGCGCAAGTGGCACCGCAACCCTGTGCCGCCACCACCACCTGTCATCCTCGGGAACAGCTAACGGTGGGCAACGTGCACATAGGAAGTTACATTATAGAAACACCGTCCTTTATTTACGTGACCAGATTTCCCGCTGCCAGTTCGTGACGCAATACAGTAGGTTACTATTGACATATTTAAAACGTATTTTTCTAGGCACGACTCTTATCAAACATGTTGCATTTTGAGAAGAATAGGCAATGGTCTCATTCCCTAAGCATGCTTATACCTGCAATATTTCCTGTTGCCAGCTGGTGGCGCTATGACTCTATCTGAATATTACCATGTAAAGAAAAAGTAAATGAGTTGATTAAATTAATGCTGGTGAATTAAAGTAGAATTTGATATTTTTTATACCTGCAATATTTCCTGTTGCCAGCTGGTGGCGCTGTGACTCTATCTGAATTTACCTAAATGATAGGTGATACAATGAATTTATGCAAATTATAGTAAGATTTGTAATTTTTTATACCTGCAATATTTCCTGTTGCCAGCTGGTGGCGCTGTGACTCTATCTGAATATTACCATGTAAAGAAAAAAGTATATGATAGGTGATAAAATGAATGCAGGTGACTAAAAGAAGGATTTGTTATTTATTTATAAGTGCAATGTTTCCTGTTGCCAGCTGGTGGCGCAATAACTATAAGTCCAACTGACATGGATAGGTACACTGGCCAAATATGATGCTGACCTGTTTTAATCTCTATGAGCAGTTAAAAACAGTTTAAAACATGCCATATTCCTGTTGCCATCAGGTGGCGCTATAACTGTATCTGAATTTTACCATGTAAAGAAAAAAGTATATGATAGGTGAAAAAATGAATGCAAGTGACTAAAAGAAGGATTTGTTATTTATTATAAGTGCATGTTCCTGTTGCCAACTGTTGGCGCAATCACTATATCTGAATTTTACCATATAAAGAAAAAATTAAATGATAGGTGATAAAATGAATTCATGCGAATTATAGTAGGATTTGTAATTTATTTACACCTGCAATATTTCCTGTTGCCAGCTGGTGGCGCTATGACTCTATCTGAATATTACCATTTAAAGAAAAAGGTAAATAATAGTTGATCAAATTAATGCAGGCGAGTTATAGTAGGATTTGTCATTTATTTATACCTGCAATATTTCCTGTTGCCAGCTGGTGGCGCTATGACTATAAATGAACACTGACATGGATATGTGTTCATACGAGGACTCTTATCAAGCATATGAAGTATGCGGCTGGTCGGACATTGTGTGCCTGAGTTACTATAGCTTCCTGTTCCATTGCTTGACATAAAACTTTGTCAGGCCGCCATGAACACACCTCTCAACGAAAAGTTAGGATCTTTCATTGTATCATCAAAAAGGTCTGAATATCACACCGTCTGTAATGGCCAAATATGATGCTGACCTGTTTGAATCTCGATGAACGGTTAATCACAGTTTAAAACATGTTACTTCCTGTTTCCTGCAGGTGGCGCTATAACTGTATCTGAAAAATTACCATGTAGATGTATTCAGGCCAGGACTTGAATGAAATGTGTGAAGTCTGGGCTCTGTTGGACATTCTATGCCTGAGTAACAACAACTTCCTGTTCATGGCGAAGGCTAAAGTTTGGCAGGCCGCCAGGGTCACGTTTCCCGACGAAAAGTCAGGATCTCCGCAATTTAGCTTCCCAGAGGCCTTAAGATGAAAATGACACGAATATGATGTTGATCGGATAAAATCTCTGGGAGGAGTTCGTTCAAATACGACGCGTGGAAATTGAAACAAATTACAAAATTCAACAGGAAATCAAAAATAACGGACTTCCTGTTGTGTTTAGAGATATGCCCCAAGAGACTTTTCTTAATGATTCGGGGTGTTACATAAGCCTTCCAATTTTGGTGCATGTACGTATTGCGTAGAGGTCTGGGCAGTTCTAGGTGGCGCTAGCGAGCCAATTTGCCACGCCTAGTTTCAAAACCCCTATCAGACGCCAAGTTCAGCAGCGTCTGATGTGCGTGCAAATTATTGTGAGTTTTCATGCATGTTTAGGCTGTCTAAAACGCGTTCAAAGCGAGATCGGAGGAATAATAATAATAAGAATAATTAAAGCTGCAAGCAGCGATGTGCGGGCCCTCGCGCAAGTGGCACCGCAACCCTGTGCCGCCACCACCACCCTTCGGCCTCGGGAACAGCTAACGGTGGGCAACGTGCACATAGGGAGTCACATTATAGAAACACCATGCTTTATTTACACGACCAGATTTCCCGCTGCCAGTTCGTGACGCAATACAGTAGGTTACTATTGACATAATTAAAACGTATTTCGGGGCACGACTCTTATCAAACATGTTGCATTTTGAGAAGAATAGGCAATGGTCTCATTCCCTAAGCATGCTTATACCTGCAATATTTCCTGTTGCCAGCTGGTGGCGCTATGACTCTATCTGAATATTACCATGTAAAGAAAAAGTAAATGGTAGTTGATTAAACTAATGCTGGTGAATTATAGTAGAATTTGTTATTTATTTATACCTGCAATATTTCCTGTTGCCAGCTGGTGGCGCTATGACTATATCTGAATCTTACCATGTAAAGAAAAAAGTATATGATAGGTGACTAAAAGAAGGATTTGATATTTATTTATAAGTGCAATGTTTCCTGTTGCCAGCTGGTGGCGCAATAACTATATCTGAATTTTACCATATAAAGAAAAAAAAGTAAATGATAGGTGATAAAATTAATTCTTGCGAATTATAGTAGGATTTGTAATTTATTTACACCTGCAATATTTCCTGTTGCCAGCTGGTGGCGCTATGACTCTCTCTGAATATTACCATTTAAAGAAAAAGGTAAATGATAGTTGATCAAATTAATGCGGGCGAGTTATAGTAGGATTTGTCATTTATTTATACCTGCAATATTTCCTGTTGCCAGCTGGTGGCGCCATGACTATAAATGAACACTGACATGGATATGTGTTCATACGAGGACTCTTATCAAGCATATGAAGTATGCGGCTGGTCGGACATTGTGTGCCTGAGTTACTATAGCTTCCTGTTCCATTGCTTGACATAAAACTTTGTCAGGCCGCCATGAACACACCTCTCAACGAAAAGTTAGGATCTTTCATTGTATCATCAAAAAGGTCTGAATATCACACTGTCTGTAATGGCCAAATATGATGCTGACCTGTTTGAATCTCGATGAACGGTTAATCACAGTTTAAAACATGTTTGTTCTGTTCTTAATAACAAATTATAGCAAAAATGTAAATAAGCATTAAGTTTTCGTTTCAGAAGATAAAAGTGTTTTTCCTTTAGTCAGCATTTCAGTATTCTGTGTTTCAGTAATATGCATTATTTCTTATGCGTTTCTATTTGGGTCATGTCACTTTAAGATCGCGCTGCTCTAAATGTCCTTTTGCAGGATCCTTAGTTGGGAAGTTAACACTCACGCGTTTCGGCAGTTCGTTCGAGTGTGCAAAATTCACGGAGCTTCTATCATTCTGTCTTCTTCTCATTTCTGACGTGGCATCGTCGGTATGTGTATTTTGTTTTGTGGGATTATTCGGGAAGTATTATTAGTTATTTTGACTATTTTAAGTTGTTAGTGTAATTTGAGGATGGTTGTATGCACGTCGGCTATGTAGGCATATATGCAAGCGCTCACGTGTTCGCTCACGTGTACTACTTACGAGCTGCACAGTCTAGGTGCTATCATGTCCTTTATGTAGTTCATATGTATTTCTTATTAGTTTTAAAATGAGTACAAACGAAATACAACAGTAATTGTACAAATTTCCTTTATTCACGTGTATTTTGTCATTGTTTTCTTTGTGTGTGTTGCAGTTTCACTATTTTCCTTGCAACTCCATTAAACCTGTGGAATCAAAAATCAGTCTTCAGAGTTTTGGTGTTGGGAAAAAGTTTAGCTGGCTGTCAGGATATTGAGCAGACATATCAAGGACAGCACAGTGAAACGACGGCTATCAAGTAAGTGAGATAAATCAGAGCAAGTAGGAAGCTAGCCGACATGTCGTCGTCACACGCAGCCAGTGGACGATCAACGGACCATACTCTACAGTCATGTGCTACTGGAGCAGCACGCGCCACCGAGCTACAGGCTACAGAGGAGAGTTTGCATGAAAACACACAGCAGCACAGGAGAACCCATATAGTGCATCGTTAAGGACACGCTCGCAAGTATGTTGTTCAGTGAGATCCAGTTCATCGTCAGCGGGGTCTGCAGCAGTCAGAGCAAGAGCGAGAGCCGAAGCAGCAAAGGCACGCCTATGCTATGCTGAAGAGGAAGCTAATCTGAGGCTACAACAAGCTAAGTTGGAAGTGTCTATAGAAATGCTAAAACATAGAAAAGAGGCTGCTGCAGCCATTGCAGAAGCAGAGGCACTTGAAGCTGCTTCTGATGTAAAGAGCGAGAAACATAGTTGTGACCTGAACAAGGACTGTGTTCCTTTAGAAGCCTCACAACGCACAAGGCAGTATGTGCTTGATCAACTAAAAGATAGGGATTCAGAACTTAAGTCATGTGATAACGGTGACACACAAGCAAAGACAGCGCCGGTCCTTAACCACAACGTGTCACCTCCACCACTAAAGCCTGAAGCCTGTCCCTTCTATCCACAACAGAACAATACTGCTCCACATCGTCTCATCTCACAGCAGCCTTACATCAGCACATACGAGGACAGCCGCAAGCCATTCAACAGGATGCCTGGAGACGTTCGTCTACCTCACATCAAGTCCAGCGGTGAGCATGCTTCTCTAGTACAAAACTTCAGAACACAAAATCACCACACCCAGCCTCCTCCCGCACACCATGCCATACCGCCAGACTACAATGATGGCAGTTCATACATAAATGAGGGCGGCTCACACATAAATGACTTTGTCAGGTATCTAGCCCGCCGTGAGCTTGTGGCTACAGGCTTGCTTCAATTCAATGACAAACCCCAAAACTACAGAGCATGGAAGCGTTCTTTTTGACTGCCATCAGAGGCCTTATCCTGGAACCGAGTGAGGAGATGGATCTTCTGCTAAAGTGGCTCGGGAAGGAGTCGGCAGAGCATATTGAGCAGATAAGAGCAATACACATCAATCGGCCAGAAGCAGGACTGGCCATGGCATGGGAAAGGCTCGAGCAAACATATGGCTCAGCTGAAGCAATAGAAAATGCTCTGTTCAAACGCATTGACAGCTTTCCAAAAAATAGTAAACCGAGATGGATCTAACCTGACAAAGCTGGGTGATCTGCTAATGGAACTGCAGGCCGCTAAGGCTGAAGGAGACTTACCAGGCCTGGCTTTCCTGGACACGTCGAGAGGCGTCAATCCTATTGTACAGAAACTCCCGCCTCGTCTCCAGGACAAGTGGGTGATGGCTGGTGCAGCCTACAAGCGTAAAAACCATGTGAGCTATCCTCCCTTTGGCTTCTTTGTTGATTTTGTCAGCGAGCAGGCTCGCATCGCAAATGACCCAAGCTTCAGCCTCATCGGCAACACAGACATGGCCCCCAGGACAGAGAAGACAGCGTGGAGGCCCAACAGACAGCGGGAAGTCTCCGTCCACAAGACAGAGGTGTCACCCAGAGCCACATCTGACACGGGTGAGCCTCCAACAAAATCTGACGAAGGCGACAAACTGTGTCTGTTGCATAAAAAGCCACACCCTCTCCGTAAGTGCCGGGCATTCAGAGAGAAGCCCATTGACGAGCGCAAAACACTCCTCAAGAAAACAATGTGTGCTTTAAATGTCTTTCATCCTCGTCTCACATAGCCCAAAAGAAAAAAAATGCTGGCACAACACAGCGCTTCACCCTGGAGCTGCACCCTGGCAGCAGAGGGCTGACCCTACTGCTGAGCACGGCGGGGAGGAGGATGAAGCTTCACCGCAGTCTCAGGTCACCAACAAATGCACGAAAGTCTGCGGAGGGGAACTCACAGACCGCTCCCTGCTCGAAAAATGCCTCGTCAAAGTGTTCCCAGTCGGCCACAGAGAAAAGGCCGTGAAACTGTATGCGATCATGGACGAGCAGAGCAACAGGTCACTGGTACGCTCACAGTTCTTCGACATGTTCAACGACCAAAGTCCAAGCGCTCCTTACACACTGAGAACATGTGCCGGAGTGAAGCCATCGGCAGGCAGAAGGGCCAGTGGCTATGAAGTGGAGTCTCTGGATGGAGCTGTTCGCATCCCGTTGCCAAGCCTCATAGAATGTAACGATATACCGAACAACAGAGAGGAGATTCCAACCCCCGAAGTAGCTCGTCATCATGCTCATCTAAGGTCAGTGGCACACCTCATCCCAGACATTGATCCGCAAGCCCTCATTATGCTTCTCTTAGGACGAGACATTATCAGAGTGCATAAAGTCCGCAAACAGGTGAATGGCCCTCACAACCTGCCTTACGCACAGAAGTTAGACCTGGGCTGGGTCATTGTTGGAAATGTGTGCCTAGGTAATGTTCACAGGCCACTGACAATTAGCACGTTCCACACGAATACCACAGAGCTGCAACGCCCACTCTCTTTGCCGCATGCCCCAATGTGTTCCATGTGAAAGAGAGGTTCAGTGACACCCAAGCCACCAGTGAGCCTCCAGCCTATTCTGAGGACCGGCCTATCTGCGAAACCGATCACCTTGGGTGCACAGTGTTCAGGCGAACCAAGGATGACAACCAGGTGGCTCCCTCCATTCAAGATACAAAGTTCATGAAGATAATGGATGAGGGACTGCAGAAAGACTCAAATAACAGTTGGGTGGCTCCATTACCCTTCAAGAGCCCACGGCCACGGCTCCCAGACAACAGGCCTCAGGCGCTGAGGCGTCTCATGTCTCTCAAGCGTAACTTTGAGAAAAAGCCTGAGATGAGAGACCACTTTCTCGCCTTCATGAGCAACATGTTTCGGAACGGTCATGCAGAGTTAGCCCCCCCTCTCAGTCCGGATGAAGAAAGGTGGTACTTACCAACGTTCGGGGTGTATCATCTGAAAAAACCTAAGAAAATCCGTGTGGTATTCGATTCCAGTGCCCAATACAACGGCGTGTCACTCAACAACGTGCTGTTAACGGGACCTGACCTGAATAACACACTACTGGGAGTGCTGATTCGGTTCAGAAGAGAGGCCATCGCCGTCACAGCCGACATAGAACAGATGTTCTATTGCTTCCGGGTAAGAGAGAAAGACCGTGACTTCTTACGCTTTCTCTGGTTCCAGGACAATGACCTCTCCAAAGCCATCGTGGATTACCGGATGAACGTCCACGTCTTCGGCAACAGCCCTTCACCTGCAGTGGCTATTCACAGTCTACACAAGTCTGTTCAAGGCAACGAGTTCCACGTCGACCCAGATGTGCAGCACTTTGTGTTGCATGACTTCTATGTCGATGATGGGTTGAAGTCCCTGCCCACAGTTCAAGCTGCTATCAGCCTGTTAAAAAGAACACAGGATGTGCTCTCCAAGTCGAATCTGAGACTTCACAAGATTGCAGCGAACAACAAAGAAGTCATGGACGCCTTTCCATCCAGCGACCACGCGAGTGACCTCAAAGATCTTGACCTCGACGCAGACGCGCTGCCATTGCAGCGCAGCCTTGGGCTTGACTGGAATCTCAAAACAGACTGTTTCCTTTTTAATGTCTCCAGTGAGCCCAAGCCCTACACACGGCGGGGTGTCTTGTCAACAATCAATAGCCTATACGACCCACTTGGATTCGTTGCGCCCGTCACAATCCAAGGCAAGGCTATCCTGCGAGAGCTCACGGTGGAGAACGGTGACTGGGATGCGCCCTTACCTCCAGCCATGGAAGATGCCTGGATGTCATGGAGAGCCTCTCTGTCTGAGCTTGCTGAGCTGTCCATCTCAAGGCGCTACACGGAAACCACACCATCAACAGCGGTAAGAAGAGAACTGTGTGTGTTCTGTGATGCATCAGTCAAAGCTATCGGTGCTGTGTGCTACCTGAAAGTGACAGACAGTAATGGCAACAATCAGGTTGGATTTGTAATGGGAAAAGCCAAGCTGGCTCCCCGCCCTGAACACACAGTGCCAAGACTCGAACTCTGCGCAGCAGTGCTTGCTGTTGAGTTAGCAGACCTGGTCTCAGAACTAGACCTACAGCTTGATGCAGTAACCTACTATTCAGACAGTAAAGTAGTCCTGGGCTATTTGCAATGAGACCAGGCGCTTTTATGTCTATGTCAGCAACCGAGTGTTACGCATCCGAAGATCCTGCCGTCCAGACCAGTGGCGTTACGTGCCTACAGAAATGAACCCTGCTGATCACGCAACACGTTCCGTCCCTGCTAGTCAGTTGAAACACACCAACTGGTTAAGTGGGCCCAAATTTCTCTCCAAGCCAGAGCCCAGTATTTCTGAGAGTACTTATGACCTTGTTGACCCGAGCTCAGACCCAGATATCCGCCCTCTGGTCTCTGCCTTAAGCACTACAGCCTCGAACCAGCAACTGGATTCACAACGCTTTGCAAAATTCTCTACCTGGAAGTCATTAACTCGTGCATTCACTCGCCTCAATCACATAGCTTGTCATTTCAAGACAGTTCACAGAGAGAACAGAGCATGCCAGGGCTGGCATTACTGCAAAGCTGGATTCACAGTTGAGGAATCAGAGAAAGCGTCAGCTGTAATCATCCAGGCAGTGCAAAAGGAAGTCTACAACCGAGATAAAGTGCATTCAAAAACATGAAAGGATGCCAAAAACGAGCCCTCTCAGAAATCTGGACCCGTTCATCGACACAAACGGCCTTCTAAGAGTTGGAGGCCGTCTTCATCATTCAAGTGTCAATCAGAGTGAAAAGACTCCCCTGATTATTCCTGGCCAGCATCACATCGCCACTTTGCTTATCAAACACCACCACGAGCAAGTCCAGCATCAAGGCCGTCACTTTACCGAAGGGGCGGTCCGTTCAGCTGGCCTTTGGATAGTTGGAGGGAAGAAGAGAGTAAGCAGCATCATTCACCAATGCATAACATGCAGAAGGCTCAGAGCTCCACTCAGTATGCAGAAAATGGCTAACCTGCCAGCCGATCGTCTTTCAGCAGATCCTCCGTTCTAATGTGGGTCTTGACGTGTTCGGCCCATGGAACGTCTCCTCACGAAAAACCAGAGGTGGCTTCGCTCAAAGTAAAAGGTGGGCAGTGATCTTTACGTGCATGAGCATAAGAGCTGTGCACATTGAAGTCATAGAATCCCTCGACACCTCTAGCTTCATCAATGCGCTACGGCGCTTCCTTTCAATACGTGGGCCGGTCAAATACATTCGTTCCGACGGGGCACAAACTTCATTGGTGCCTGTAAGGAACTGAAGATAGCCTCAAACATTGACAGCACTGCTGTAAAGACTTACCTCTCAGACAAGGGTTGCATCTGGTCCTTTAATCCCCCACATGCATCCCATTGGGGTGGATCATGGGAGAGAATGATAGGGCTGGCTAGGAGGATTCTGGACGCAATGTTCCTCCAGCTGAAAGACAAGCTCACCCATGAAGTGCTGGTGACCTTCATGGCAGAAGTTGCAGCGATTATCAACGCCAGGCCACTTGTTCCAGTGACTATGGACCCTGATGACTCGTTCATACTTACACCAGCTGCTCTTCTCACACAAAAGACGAACGTTGTGCCTGCTCCTGCTGGTGAGTTTGGAGTTGCAGACCTTTACAAGTCCCAGTGGCGGCAGGTTCAGCACCTGTCCAACACCTTCTGGGACCGCTGGAGGAAACAATTCCTCCAACACTGCAGGCCCGCAAAAAATGGCAATCACTCAGTCAAACATTCAGTCTGGAAGCGTTGTTCTCCTTAAGAACATCCAAGCACCTAGGAATGAATGGCCTCTTGGATTGATTACTCAGGCCTTCCCTAGCAAGGATGGGAAAGTACGCCAGGTTGAGGTAAAGATCATCAAACCAGGCGGGTCTAGCCTCTTTCTCAGGCCAGTCAATGAAATTGTTCTCCTCCTACCTCCAGAGGCACAGTAAATAGACTGTTTAGTAAATGGACTGTTTAAAAAAAAAAAAAAGGACTGTGCATGGACTGTGGGGGTGACGTGTGTCCACGTCAGACGGGGAGTGTTCTGTTCTTAATAACAAATTATAGCAAAAATGTAAATAAGCATTAAGTTTTCGTTTCAGAAGATAAAAGTGTTTTTCCTTTAGTCAGCATTTCAGTATTCTGTGTTTCAGTAATATGCATTATTTCTTATGCGTTTCTATTTGGGTCATGTCACTTTAAGATCGCGCTGCTCTAAATGTCCTTTTGCAGGATCCTTAGTTGGGAAGTTAACACTCACGCGTTTCGGCAGTTCGTTCGAGTGTGCAAAATTCACGGAGCTTCTATCATTCTGTCTTCTTCTCATTTCTGACGTGGCATCGTCGGTATGTGTATTTTGTTTTGTGGGATTATTCGGGAAGTAAGTATTATTAGTTATTTTGACTATTTTAAGTTGTTAGTGTAATTTGAGGATGGTTTGTATGCACGTCGGCTATGTAGGCATATATGCAAGCGCTCACGTGTTCGCTCACGTGTACTACTTACGAGCTGCACAGTCTAGGTGCTATCATGTCCTTTATGTAGTTCATATGTATTTCTTATTAGTTTTAAAATGAGTACAAACGAAATACAACAGTAATTGTACAAATTTCCTTTATTCACGTGTATTTTGTCATTGTTTTCTTTGTGTGTGTTGCAGTTTCACTATTTTCCTTGCAACTCCATTAAACCTGTGGAATCAAAAATCAGTCTTCAGAGTTTTGGTGTTGGGAAAAAGTTTAGCTGGCTGTCAGGATATTGAGCAGACATATCAAGGACAGCACAATGTTACTTCCTGTTTCCTGCAGGTGGCGCTATAACTGTATCTGAAAATTACCATGTAGATGTATTCAGGCCAGGACTTGAATCAAATGTGTGAAGTCTGGGCTCTGTTGGACATTCTATGCCTGAGTAACAACAACTTCCTGTTCATGGCGAAGGCTAAAGTTTGGCAGGCCGCCAGGGTCACGTTTCCCGACGAAAAGTCAGGATCTCCGCAATTTAGCTTCCCAGAGGCCTTAAGATGAAAATGACATGAATATGATGTTGATCGGATAAAATCTCTGGGAGGAGTTCGTTCAAATACGACGCGTGGAAATTGAAACAAATTAAAATTCAACAGGAAATCAAAAATAACGGACTTCCTGTTGTGTTTAGAGATATGCCCCAAGAGACTTTTCTTAATGATTCGGGGTGTTACATGAGCCTACCAATTTTGGTGCATGTACGTATTGCGTAGAGGTCTGGGCAGTTCTAGGTGGCGCTAGCGAGCCAATTTGCCACGCCTAATTTTAAAACCCCTATCAGACGCCAAGTTCTGCAGCGTCTGATGTGCGTGCAAATTATTGTGAGTTTTCATGCATGTTTAGGCCGTCTAAATTGCGATCAAAGTGACATCGGAGAATAATAATAATAATTAAAGCTGCGAGCAGCGATGTGCGGGCCCTCGCGTAAGTGGCACGCAACCCTGTGCCGCCACCACCCGTCGGCCTCGGGAACAGCTAACGGTGGGCAACGTGCACATAGGGAGTCACATTGTAGAAACACCGTCCTTTATTTACGTGACCAGATTTCCCGCTGCCAGTTCGTGACGCAATACAGTAGGTTACTATTGACATATTTAAAACGTATTTCGGGGCACGACTCTTATCAAACATGTTGCATTTTGAGAAGAATAGGCAATGGTCTCATTCCCTAAGCATGCTTATACCTGCAATATTTCCTGTTGCCAGCTGGTGGCGCTATGACTCTATCTGAATTTTACCATGTAAAGAAAAAAGTATATGATAGGTGAAAAATGAATTCATGCGAATTATAGTAGGATTTGTAATTTATTTATACCTGCAATATTTCCTGTTGCCAGGCGGTGGCGCTATGACTCTATCTGAATATTACCATGTAAAGAAAAAGTAAATGATAGTTGATTAAATGAATGCTGGTGAATTATAGTAGAATTTGTTATTTATTTATACCTGCAATATTTCCTGTTGCCAGCAGGTGGCGCTATGACTATATCTGAATCTTACCATGTAAAGAAAAAAGTATATGATAGGTGACTAAAAGAAGGATTTGATATTTATTTATAAGTGCAATGTTTCCTGTTGCCAGCTGGTGGCGCAATAACTATATCTGAATTTTACCATATAAAGAAAAAATTAAATGATAGGTGATAAAATTAATTCTTGCGAATTATAGTAGGATTTGTAATTTATTTACACCTGCAATATTTCCTGTTGCCAGCTGGTGGCGCTATGACTCTATCTGAATATTACCATTTAAAGAAAAAGGTAAATGATAGTTGATCAAATTAATGCGGGCGAGTTATAGTAGGATTTGTCATTTATTTATACCTGCAATATTTCCTGTTGCCAGCTGGTGGCGCTATGACTATAAATGAACACTGACATGGATATGTGTTCATACGAGGACTCTTATCAAGCATATGAAGTATGCGGCTGGTCGGACATTGTGTGCCTGAGTTACTATAGCTTCCTGTTCCATTGCTTGACATAAAACTTTGTCAGGCCGCCATGAACACGCCTCTCAACGAAAAGTTAGGATCTTTCATTGTATCATCAAAAAGGTCTGAATATCACACTGTCTGTAATGGCCAAATATGATGCTGACCTGTTTGAATCTCGATGAACGGTTAATCACAGTTTTAAAACATGTTACTTCCTGTTTCCTGCAGGTGGCGCTATAACTGTATCTGAAAATTACCATGTAGATGTATTCAGGCCAGGACTTGAATGAAATGTGTGAAGTCTGGGCTCTGTTGGACATTCTATGCCTGAGTAACAACAACTTCCTGTTCATGGCGAAGGCTAAAGTTTGGCAGGCCGCCAGGGTCACGTTTCCCGACGAAAAGTCAGGATCTCCGCAATTTAGCTTCCCAGAGGCCTTAAGATGAAAATGACATGAATATGATGTTGATCGGATAAAATCTCTGGGAGGAGTTCGTTCAAATACGACGCGTGGAAATTGAAACAAATTACAAAATTCAACAGGAAATCAAAAATAACGGACTTCCTGTTGTGTTTAGAGATATGCCCCAAGAGACTTTTCTTAATGATTCGGGGTGTTACACGAGCCTACCAATTTTGGTGCATGTACGTATTGCGTAGAGGTCTGGGCAGTTCTAGGTGGCGCTAGCGAGCCAATTTGCCACGCCTATTTTAAAACCCCTATCAGACGCCAAGTTCTGCAACGTCTGATGTGCGTGCAAATTATTGTGAGTTTTCATGCATGTTTAGGCCGTCTAAATTGCGATCAAAGTGACATCGGAATAATAATAATAATAAATAATAAGAGGGCTCTGCACTGCAGAGCAAGCCGGTGGCTTGCTCTTTCGTGCTCCCTAATTAAAGCTGCAAGCAGCGATGTGCGGGCCCTCGCGTAAGTGGCACCGCAACCCTGTGCCGCCACCACCACCCGTCGGCCTCGGGAACAGCTAACGGTGGGCAACGTGCACATAGGGAGTCACATTTATAGAAACACCGTCCTTTATTTACGTGACCAGATTTCCCGCTGCCAGTTCGTGACGCAATACAGTAGGTTACTATTGACATATTTAAAACGTATTTCGGGGCACGACTCTTATCAAACATGTTGCATTTTGAGAAGAATAGGCAATGGTCTCATTCCCTAAGCATGCTTATACCTGCAATATTTCCTGTTGCCAGCTGGTGGCGCTATGACTCTATCTGAATATTACCATGTAAGAAAAAGTAAATGATAGTTGATTAATTAATGCTGGTGAATTATAGTAGAATTTGTTATTTATTTATACCTGCATATTTCCTGTTGCCAGCTGGTGGCGCTATGACTATATCTGAATTTACCATGTAAAGAAAAAGTATATGATATGACTAAAGAAGGATTTGTTATTTATTTATAATGCAATGTTTCCTGTTGCCAGCTGGTGGCGCAATAACTATATCTGAATTTTACCATTAAAGAAAAAAAAAATGATAGGTGATAAATGGCGAGTAGGATTTGTATTTATTTAACCTGCAATATTTCCTGTTGCCTGGTGGCGCTATGACTATAATGAACACTGACATGGATATGTGTTCATACGAGGACTCTTATCAAGCATATGAAGTATGCGGCTGGTCGGACATTGTGTGCCTGAGTTACTATAGCTTCCTGTTCCATTGCTTGACATAAAACTTTGTCAGGCCGCCATGGACACGCCTCTCAACGAAAAGTTAGGATCTTTCATTGTATCATCAAAAAAGGTCTGAATATCACACTGTCTGTAATGGCCAAATATGATGCTGACCTGTTTGAATCTCGATGAACGGTTAATCACAGTTTAAAACATGTTACTTCCTGTTTCCTGCAGGTGGCGCTATAACTGTATCTGAAAATTACCATGTAGATGTATTCAGGCCAGGACTTGAATGAAATGTGTGAAGTCTGGGCTCTGTTGGACATTCTATGCCTGAGTAACAACAACTTCCTGTTCATGGCGAAGGCTAAAGTTTGGCAGGCCGCCAGGGTCACGTTTCCCGACGAAAAGTCAGGATCTCCGCAATTTAGCTTCCCAGAGGCCTTAAGATGAAAATGACATGAATATGATGTTGATCGGATAAAATCTCTGGGAGGAGTTCGTTCAAATACGACGCGTGGAAATTGAAACAAATTACAAAATTCAACAGGAAATCAAAAATAACGGACTTCCTGTTGTGTTTAGAGATATGCCCCAAGAGACTTTTCTTAATGATTCGGGGTGTTACATGAGCCTACCAATTTTGGTGCATGTACGTATTGCGTAGAGGTCTGGGCAGTTCTAGGTGGCGCTAGCGAGCCAATTTGCCACGCCTAATTTTAAAACCCCTATCAGACGCCAAGTTCTGCAGCGTCTGATGTGCGTGCAAATTATTGTGAGTTTTCATGCATGTTTAGGCCGTCTAAATGCGATCAAAGCGAGATCGGAATAATAATAATAATAATTAAAGCTGCAAGCAGCGATGTGCGGGCCCTCGCGTAAGTGGCACCGCAACCCTGTGCCGCCACCACCACCCGTCGGCCTCGGGAACAGCTAACGGTGGGCAACGTGCACATAGGGAGTCACATTATAGAAACACCGTCCTTTATTTACGTGACCAGATTTCCCGCTGCCAGTTCGTGACGCAATACAGTAGGTTACTATTGACATATTTAAAACGTATTTCGGGGCACGACTCTATCAAACATGTTGCATTTTGAGAAGAATAGGCAATGGTCTCATTCCCTAAGCATGCTTATACCTGCAATATTTCCTGTTGCCAGCTGGTGGCGCTATGACTCTATCTGAATATTACCATGTAAAGAAAAAGTAAATGAGTTGATTAAATAATGCTGGTGAATTATAGTAGAATTTGTTATTTATTTATACCTGCAATATTTCCTGTTGCCAGCTGGTGGCGCTATGACTATATCTGAATTTTACCATGTAAAGAAAAAAGTATATGATAGGTGACTAAAAGAAGGATTTGTTATTTATTTATAAGTGCAATGTTTCCTGTTGCCAGCTGGTGGCGCAATAACTATATCTGAATTTTACCATATAAAGAAAAAATTAAATGATAGGTGATAAAATGAATTCTTGCGAATTATAGTAGGATTTGTAATTTATTTACACCTGCAATATTTCCTGTTGCCAGCTGGTGGCGCCTATCTGAATATTACCATTTAAAGAAAAAGGTAAATGATAGTTGATCAAATTAATGGGCGAGTTATAGTAGGATTTGTCATTTTTTATACCTGCAATATTTCCTGTTGCCAGCTGGTGGCGCTATGACTATAAGTGAACACTGACATGGATATGTGTTCATACGAGGACTCTTATCAAGCATATGAAGTATGCGGCTGGTTGGTGATGTGTGAGTTACTATAGCTTCCTGTTCCATTGCTTGACATAAAACTTTGTCAGGCCGCCATGGACACGCCTCTCAACGAAAAGTTAGGATCTTTCATTGTATCATCAAAAAGGTCTGAATATCACACTGTCTGTAATGGCCAAATATGATGCTGACCTGTTTGAATCTCGATGAACGGTTAATCACAGTTTAAAACATGTTACTTCCTGTTTCCTGCAGGTGGCGCTATAACTGTATCTGAAAATTACCATGTAGATGTATTCAGGCCAGGACTTGAATGAAATGTGTGAAGTCTGGGCTCTGTTGGACATTCTATGCCTGAGTAACAACAACTTCCTGTTCATGGCGAAGGCTAAAGTTTGGCAGGCCGCCAGGGTCACGTTTCCCGACGAAAAGTCAGGATCTCCGCAATTTAGCTTCCCAGAGGCCTTAAGATGAAAATGACATGAATATGATGTTGATCGGATAAAATCTCTGGGAGGAGTTCGTTCAAATACGACGCGTGGAAATTGAAACAAATTACAAAATTCAACAGGAAATCAAAAATAACGGACTTCCTGTTGTGTTTAGAGATATGCCCCAAGAGACTTTTCTTAATGATTCGGGGTGTTACAGAGCCTACCAATTTTGGTGCATGTACGTATTGCGTAGAGGTCTGGGCAGTTCTAGGTGGCGCTAGCGAGCCAATTTGCCACGCCTATTTTAAAACCCTATCAGACGCCAAGTTCTGCAAGCGTCTGATGTGCGTGCAAATTATTGTGAGTTTTCATGCATGTTTAGGCCGTCTAAATGCGATCAAAGCGACATCGGATAATAATAATAATAATTAAAGCTGCGAGCAGCGATGTGCGGGCCCTCGCGTAAGTGGCACCGCAACCCTGTGCCGCCACCACCACCCGTCGGCCTCGGGAACAGCTAACGGGCAACGTGCACATAGGGAGTCACATTGTAGAAACACCGTCCTTTATTTACGTGACCAGATTTCCCGCTGCCAGTTCGTGACGCAATACAGTAGGTTACTATTGACATATTTAAAACGTATTTCGGGGCACGACTCTTATCAAACATGTTGCATTTTGAGAAGAATAGGCAATGGTCTCATTCCCTAAGCATGCTTATCCCTGCAATATTTCCTGTTGCCAGCTGGTGGCGCTATGACTCTATCT
>VCII01000487.1:0-43036 GCA_006030095.1 Triplophysa siluroides | reverse complement strand
AAGGTGTACAGGAAGCCAAGAAGCGATGTGGTGTATTGGGGTCAGGGAACACAACTGGAAAAAGACATCGTCTCAAGGCTTATCTCTGTCTTGATCCAGAGGCAGTCCAAGCGAGTTGTCCTGGCATACTCCTGAGATTGTCAGGAAGGCAAGTTCCTAGGGGGGGGGCGAGGGGCCACAGGTACTGTCAGGCAGATCGTATGGATGAAGATCTAAAGAAGGCGTCATCATCAGGGCACGGCCTTACAGGCATCAAGACGTGAGCACATGGATAGGAAAAATGCAAGTGCTGTATGTAACGTGCAAAAAACTACCTTGTTCAACAGGCTATATTATGTTGATGGGGGCCTGGCGGTTGTGGGGATACCCGAGGCGTGGGTGTGTACTGTATGGTGGGTGGAGGGAAGACTCTGGAGGACAGCTTTCTAGGTAGTCCTGTTTCCATTAAAGCATCCAAATCATAAGTTTTTGAAGGTAGTGGCGGGAGGGAGGATCAGGCCTTACAAGGGAAAACGTCCTGATGTTGCCGTTGTCACATCAAACGGTTGGACCGCATGGGGGCGCGCGCAGGTAAAGGTCCTTACGAGAACAACATCAGTCAAGCAAGGAATTTTAATGTGGAGTGCCGGGGCGCAGGATTAAAAGTGAACTTGTATCCGTCCGGTGGGGGGGGGAAAGACGGTCCGTTCATAAGCCAGTGTGTAAGGTAGTCGTAAGCTTACGGTGGGGAACAAGCCAGTATAACAAAAAATGGCTAACTGCCTTCTGTGCGTGTAGACACGATGCCCGCGCGTTTACATACTGTGGAATGGGTGACTGGTTTGGGGTGGGGTCTGTTGTAATCATCCAGGAGGGACAGGCCGCAAAATGCTACCAAAAGGGAGGGTAAGTAGAAGGGGATAGGTTTCGTTTTTACGGAAAACCGGGGGGGTCTTTCCTGGGGTGTTGAGGGAGCCGTGCACATTGAGGATGCTCGATAATATGGGTACCACGGGGGTTAGATGCCTTTGATAAAAATGGCCGGGGGGCGCTGTTGGGTGGTTTATTTGCCATCAGGAGGGTCATAGTGTGTCAGAGGTAAGAATGCGACCAAGGAACTAACTTTGTTGGGGCCAAGATCGAGTTTACAGGAACTTGGAAGATATAGACACCAATGCGGACTGTTAAACCAAGCGCTCTTGCAAAGAAATCAGGGGGGTTGGTGGAATGTTGATTGTTCAAGCACCCCAGCGCACGCAGGGGATCACAGGCCCCGGAGGGTAGTAAAATATATGGAGAAGACAGATGTGAGGAACGGGGAGAAGTGGTCCTTGGGATGAGCCTAAAAAGCCGGGCGAGAACCACTTGCCTCCAAATCACCTGCTCACCGTTTGTGAAGGTATACACAATCTTCCCACCGGGGGAATGGGGGGGGGGGGGATCCGAGGGTAATTCATTATGGAGACATTTTGGGAATTTATGCCCGAGGTGCCCGCGCGTAGAGATGGCGCCTGTGTGTAATAGGGTTTGGGGCGAATCAGTCTGCTGAGGTCGTTGGGCGGGGAGGGAGTACTTTGGTGTAAACAGGGGGGGTCTCCACCAGACGAAGCGAGGTGGCTTACAACCAAGAAGGGACCTGAAGCAGTTGGAGATATATGTCTTGGAGGAAAGCTGTACGATGCCGCCAGGGGAAGAAATGAGTGCGCGTGGTGGCAAGGTTATTGAAACCAGTTTCCAAATAAAGATGGTCTGCGTGAGAATAGTTTAAAATTCACTTTTGTAGGATAAACCTGGTGAAAGAGACTGGGGTGAAACGCCTGTAACAGAGCCTTTGTAAGTTGCGGAGCGCCCAGTGCAGTAAGCTGGGTTCTTGGCTTATTGAAAAGGGAGCCGGAGGTTGACCGTCCTTAATACATAGTCCTTGAATTAGCAGTTCATATAGAGTATTAATTATTATAAATGTTGTGTAGTGACACTCAGTGGTAGTAGTCAGTCACTCATAATTTGGGGGAGTGTAAATCCTCAGTTATTTCATACGTTTGTAATTTAAATCAATCAAATATTTATTCTGACATTATTAATAGAGCTTATTTTTCTTATCAACAGTATTATTATTTTATTTGAAATTTGTTTTGGGCCCGCTAGGTTATTAATCATGAGACCTTTATTCTGTAAAAATGGAGGCGCGGAAATGCGAAAATGTCTGCTCTCACGTTGAGGAGTGCAGAGACACGGAACCACGCGCTCACGGATTCGCATATTACATTTATAAGATTAGGTCACGCTTAGGAAAATTAAAGGCATCTATGTCCGCTGTTTGTTAGTTTATTTGTTGAGGGTAGTTTCGTAGTGGGTTTGTTGTTTGTTGATGGTTAGCAGCACCGGTGGAAAGGAGAACAGGTATTCTGTACATTTATCCACTCAATTGGGTATCTTCTTCTGTGGATCAGTTTTATGAATAGGATAAAGGTTATTATTAGATATCGTAATTTGTTTGCTATAGGTCAGAGGGTGTTCTTTTTATTTACATGAATGTGAACGATTTACATGTTTCAATATTGTTTATTCATTTGTTCTAGCTCTTACGGTGTTGTGAGATTAAAAAATGACAAACAAACCAATAAAGGAAACTGCACAACATCAGTGCAGGAGATTACATTCTTTATCATTTTCACCGGCTGCTCCGTAATATATAGGGAGAATGCGAGGGGGTCTGATGTGGTAGCCTATAGTTGAAAACCATGGGAACAGTTTATAATATGGATTACTACTATGCAAAAGTAATACAAGGTTTTTTGGTTGGATTTACTGTGTGGTTTTACTACAATTATCAAAGATTATTGGGTTTATTTGTGATTACTATGTCTTACTGGAAACAAATTGATAACTATATAAGTATGGATACAAATAATGTTAACTAAATGCTTCTATTTGTGTAACGTTGGTGTAAAGCATTGTAAGTGTAATGCATTTGTGTATTTGATCTATTAAATCATACATTTGTCTGCTATGAAACATGTTTGATCCATTATTGTGTTATGGACATTTTGGTC
This sequence comes from Triplophysa siluroides, assembly GCA_006030095.1. Taxonomy (NCBI): domain Eukaryota; kingdom Metazoa; phylum Chordata; class Actinopteri; order Cypriniformes; family Nemacheilidae; genus Triplophysa; species Triplophysa siluroides. The sequence continues at coordinate 40,004 of VCII01000487.1, read as the reverse complement.
AGCGTGTTGAACAATTCTGATGGCGTACCGACGCCGTGGACCGCCAGGTGACCATTATTGATAAACAGCGGGCTACAGAAAAAGGTAGGGGCGGGCGTTGCGCAGGGGTGTGTTTGTGAAGAGTCCGGGCTGAAAAACCATGAGACGCAAAAGCCGTGGGAACGCACAGTGTTGGTTTCCGGCCAGGGTTGGGTGACGCCAACTGCTTCGCACCTGAAGTGGCCCGCATGTGTCCTTAAGTTATGGGTGGGTGTAGGCTGTGGGGGTCCGATTTTGTAGTTGTTTAAGGATGTTTAGCTTTGTAGATTGTGGCAATTTAGATTTGGATAAAAGGAAGGGAGGCGTGGTAATACGCTGAAACAGTGGGAATGCAAAGCAAGCTTAAGTCCGGGAATAAAAGCAGAAAGGGGGGGGGGGGGGGGAGGGCATAAGCACGGAAGTGCAGGAAGTGCCGGTGTTAGGAGGAGGGAACATTGGTTCTGAATGTCGGCACGCGGGGGTGTATTTTTTTGACCGCAGGGGTTAGGGCGCTGGAGATTTGTCACTGTTCGTACGAGGAGGGGGTGGTCTCTTCAAAGTGAGGGCCTGTAAATTCGGTCGAGAAGGTGGGGGCTTGTGTGCTCGTGCGGCGGAAGAGGCTGGGGTTTTAATCTTGTGCAATAAGCGACTTTTGTGTTGCGTCTGTTGCCGTTACTGTGAGCGTGCTTTTTTTTCGGAGTCTGTAATAGTGCTGACGTGCGTGAGTGCCCTGACACGCCGTCTTGAAACTGTACCAAGCATGCAATGGGGGGGGGGGGAGGGGGGATTTAATTCGTTTACTGTGAAAATTGGGATGGTTGGTAGTAATTGTGGATTGTCCATGGTATAAGTGTGTTTTAATAGTCCGACGCATCGTTAAGTTGGTTGTGGGTGTGTTTGTGTATGTTAAAGGAAGATAGTGGGTAGGGTGGATAATAATATAGTTCACGTTGGTTACACAAATGTTGAAGAAGGTAAGGCAATCATGAGGGAATCTAAACGTTGGGGGTCGCGACATTTAATAAGACACTGAACTAAATGAGGCTTTGTGGGTGTATACATGCATTATATCTTTAAAATGTACAGAGGGGTAGAATCTTATAGGGAAGGGGCTGTGAAGTATGGTTTATAAATGTCAAGTACGCTTGATAGTCTAGACAGCATGTCACCGATTATCAGGCGATGCACACTGGAACGCGTAAGATAATCCGTTACACGGGATATTCCCTGTTTTTACACAGACTAAGCCGTATTGTTCGTTCATATTCACTCTGTTGTACATCTTAATGCCTTCTAATGTCTGTATCCTGAATGCATTTACTGTGATGTGAACAGTTACTGTAGGTACATCTGGTCACCATATTTCACGATGCAAAGCGGTAACGTGCGGGCTTAAATATCCGTTAGCCGGCGGGACTGATTCCCCTGTGAGGTTACACATAATAGCCTGTAGTTGGTTTCGGGTCGCGATAATTGCAACTCTTGTTGAGCATCTTATGCCTGTCTATGTCTTATCCTTAAGTGCATTTAATCTGTGATGAGAACAAGTGGGGGAGCTAGGTTGTGCAGGCAGGTTCCCATAGTAGAAGTCACGAGGCACGTTAACTTGGACTTGATTTTAAGTAGAGGGATTTACGGTGGTTATGGGATTATTAAACTTATATTTATTCAAAAGGGTCAAAACGCAAAATATTATTAAAAAAATTAAATATTATGGTGCATTCAGAAACGCATGGGTTGTGATTTGATCCTGTCCGATTAGGGGATTAGTTACATAAAACCGGGTACAGGCGAAGGGTCACATAAACCGACATCAAGAGCCGCAAGTCGGTTGCGACAATTACATTTATTCACGTGGTATGTTTTGTCCGTGTTTGTCAAAAGAAGATGCAGTAAGAATTTAAAAAACTGGAAAGCACAAACTGGCATGCAGCGGCCAGTGGAAGTACTGTCCTATGGGTCCACATTTTAGGCACACTGTATGTGGAACCATCGGCACACACGTCACACTGGACCTGTAGGAACAGAGTAATAGTAATGCAACAACATTCTAAGATAAATAACTGAAATACAGTATAGCATACTATCATGATAGAGTTGTATACTTATGACATTTTTTACCCAAGCATTTTCTTTTTTTTGGCAGTTGTCCATCCTTGGTGCCCTGCATCCTTCTCCCCACAATAGTGGCAAAGCTCACTGAGTCATCTGGTCACCATAAAACAATACAACTTAGGAATGGGTTTCATCTGTTAATCATTGAAATAATATATGATATTGTGAAAATCACAGAATAAACAAATAATACCTGTCTCGTTTAGGAGTGTCAACGCCACCTGTCTTCTGTATTTTTCAGCCGCAGAGGGGTCATTTGAAAATTGAAGAGGCTCTCCAGCAAGTATTTTCTCTGCATACTAATAATGAATAATAATAATAATAATTATAAAAACATAATAATATATGAGAAAGTTTAATAAATTCCAAAAAGTTAACACATTCAAAACAACCTTTATTTTCACATGAAATCCCACATGGCCAATCTGTGATTCATTTTTCAAAATGTATTAAAATATTGATGTCATATTCTGTGAGCCAGCTGTCTAATGTTTAGCCTCGCTTGAGATAAAAAAATGCTTGGACCCGGAAACGGTATTCCTTATGCCATCACTAAACAACCAAATAACAAATAAGACACAGAATAATAAACAAAGTGTTTTTACTTTAAGGACAAATATTCCACAGGAGGAACCATCCTTCTGGAGTGTGTGTGGTTCTGTGTTGGCTGTCCACCTGGAAACTTGGCACCCACGTTTTCTGATGAAGGCCCTGAAAGGTGTAACAACAAACAATATGGCAATGGGTGTGTCTCAATCAGCTCCCTAGTCCCTGAGGTTGTGAAACAGTATATGGTGTACACGGATTCGGACACTATGGACCCAGACTCAGTTCACATTTGGACACTGTTCACTCATTTTCCTGTGACGACACTGAGTGAGCGCGTTCTAACGTGACTTCACAGCTGGTAATTACTAACATAACAAGGGGCAAAACAGACAGCTCTCATTATATAAAACTTTAATTTACTATAATTTTTTTGTTACAAATGTGTTTACAAGTTTGGTTCAATGTTAATTCGACTGTTAAATCATGTAGCAGACACAAATAACCGAAGATTTTGTTCCCTGCCTGTCATAGCAATGTGTTTATACATTCAACAAAATAAATGCTTTCCAAAGTTCAGTTGTCATTTCATTAGTTATTTGTGACTTTTGTAGGTTGTGCGAAGGAATGTGTTGGTAAAACGTATTCTACACGGATTCTCAGGTAAAATGGGGGACATAGTGGAAGGCGATGAGATGCCCGGGCTCCCTGAACTTTTCACGGTTGCAAATGGTTGGAAGATGTTTAGAGCGGGAACGGAAAGGGAGGGCGTGTAATCAGTTGGGGGCAGAACGGAAGAAGTGTTGTGAATGAGACCAGCGGGGGCACGGCGGCTAAAAATTTCGAGTACCGGGGGTGCCCTGATCATGGGGGGGGGTGGACTGACAGCTTGAAGCAAATGTACTGATTAGAGGAAGTGCATGGCCCAATAGCCAGTAGGGTGGGGTGTCCACGATGTGATTTGTTGGGGTTTGAGTTTTAAACTAAGAGGCACGTCCAGTGCATGACGTTGATTCACCGTTGTTGACGTTCCACAAGCTGCTTAAGTTTTACAGGAATCATTTCCCAAGGGATCCCACCCAACGACAAGGCTCACTTCTCTCAGAGAGGAAAAATAACCTGTTGAATTGGTTATGGGGTCATTACTGTTGATGGTGGGTGTTTCAGTGCTGTTTGTACTATTGTACTCTCGGGCACACACGAAGGGGTCAGGGGGGTAAATTACTGAGGCAAAGTAGTTGAGTGTTCTTACTGGTGTCAATAGTCCAGGGTGACCATGTTTCATGGGGGACACGGGTAATCCACCAAAGTTGATGTTAAGTGAGACTTTGTTGGATCACGCACTACAACGATGACACAGGGAGTCAAAACATAATCATTAAAAATAATCAAATTAAATGCAATCTTATTAACCGACAAGACAACAGACACCAATCTTAGGCCTACCTTAAGTCTTGAGCTTTTACCTTTCCATATTTTCGTCATTTCATATGAGTCAATGTGGAAAGCTTTTTTGTCTCTTCGTTTGGTTGTTTTTTTGACTGCGTGGGCTATGTATGCATTAATCACCTGAGGGAAACGTAAAAAAATTATATATGAAACATATATTTATTAAAGGATAGTTTACCCATTAACTTAAAACTGGTCATCATTTATGCAACCACATGTGGCCAATGTTAGCAAACAGACAGACGGATGATATTCACAGCTGGTAAGCTTAATTGCAAGGTAGTAAAGACAAAGTAGAATGAATCAGTCTAATTTTTAAGTTATTTGTAGTAATGGGTGGAGGAATGGATCACATCGTTAATACACAGGATACACTGGAACATACAAAGGATATAAAAGTATCATCAGACATAGTGCGGAAGACTACAAAGGATGCTGGAAATGGAGTCGATTGGTAAAATATGTTTGGGAAACATAGCTGGTGAGCTTTAACGTTCAAAACATTTTATATCATTATTTTCCTGTGTAACATTTTGTATTCATACAATAGAAGTCGATGGGGTTCATCAGTCCCTTGGTAACATGATGAAAGATGTTTGGGTAAACTATACCTTAAATCATACCTATAGTCATTTTGAGAATGTACAAAACCGCTATAAATAGATTAACATGTCAGTTTTACCTCACTCTCCACCTCACAATTGGGAGCTGTCTTCCTGAAGTCTTCATAAAACAGCTTTAAGGCCCCCAACCTTGACAGCAGGACATGTGTGTTTGTGTTGCCACTGGGGGGGAGGCTGGGGGGGGGGGCTCCATGCATACTTTATGGCCATTTTTGTGCAGGGTAAAGAAAAAAAGAGTGATAGTCGCGCAAGACTTCTCCAACTTTAACATAAATTGGGATGAAGGTAAGGATTACAATCTCCGGTCAGAATGGGGGTCCAATAATGCACCCAAGTTGCACTGGATCATAACATTGCAAAATGACACTTGCACATGAGTTGCATTTAAGTACATAAAAGTATATGTTATAATATATACCTGTAGATAAATTGTACATATTAGGCATATACGTTTGTATTAAGGGTATTGACAGAACTACAGCTTAGGTATGTTTTTTTTTTTTTTGGACAGTGTACAACTTATTTAAAAGTATATAACATTTTTTTAGATCTGTTTGCAAGTGAAAAAAATCAAATCTTTAATTCAAGTGAAGTACAAGAGCTTCACAATGTTTACTAAAATTTAGATTACAAGTCTAAACATAAACAATTAGTTCAAAGTCTGTTTGTGCAAGTTACATACACTTTTCGTAAAAAGGCACTTTACAGCCTCCAGCTGGGGGGATGAAAACATTGGCTGGAAGCTGAAGAACCAGGCCCAACAGCTGTGATGAGGAATACGTCGCTGGCAGTTGACACACGGGCCAACAGGGCTGTAGGAGAAGACTGCTAAACCAGTTGGAGACCAGGGGGGGGGGGGGGGGGGGGGGCCAACAGTCGTTGAGGGAGACACTCGCTGACCGGTTGGAGACATATTGTCAACGACAAAGCTGAGTAGAAGACAGGCCTGGCAAAAGCTGGTGACAGTGGACATATCGTTACAGGCCACATGACCTTCCGAGGGGGGCAAAACCTTTCCTATACAGTCTGCACTGTCCCGGAAGTAGAACCGAAGATTATCGCCCTCGCCTGAGTGGGCCCGGTACAAAAGATTTAAAATAGGGTCTCCTCAAGCCACAATCATGCACTGCGCACAAAGCTGCCTGCCGCACAAGCGGTGGCACTTCGCACAAGCTGGACTTGCGCAACAAGCTGGGGCACTGCGACAAAGCTGGCAGCTGCGCACAAGCTTCACTGCGCACAAGGGCTGCACTGCGCAGGCGAAGCTTCAGCCTGCGCGGACAAAAGAGGGGGGGGGCTGCACTTCGCACAAGCTGGTCACGTCTCACAGCGTGCACTTGCTCACAAGCTTTCACGTGCGGCACAGGGCTGCACTGCGCACGAAGGCGTCACTGTGAACTGCACAAGCTGCACATGTGGCTCGGACAGGAGCGGTGGCACTGGCGCTTTGGGCAGGCACAACTGCACGGTGCGCTGCGCACCGAATGCGTGCAGGGCTAGCGCTGCGCACGAATCGTTCACTTCGTCTGTCGTCACAATCCTGGCACTGCGGGCTGCGCACGGGGGGAGAGCTGCACTGGAGCGCTCGTCACGGAGCTGGCACTGGCTAAATGCGTCACAGGCCTGTGTCACTGCGCTGGGGGCGCACAAGAATACATAGCCGAACCCAGACCAAAAGAAAAGGCAAGGATTAAATAGGGAGAAGGTTAACGAGGAACCTGTGAGGGCTAAATAGGTGCGAGTGCCTCAATTAGCTAATGGGGGGGGGCTTTCCCCCGATGTGGGCGTGCCCAGGCTCGTGGTAACTAAACAAACATAACGATGACGGGGTACAAGGAAACCCAGTACAGTTATCCGGTAGATGGGTCATTAACAGCATATATGAAATATTTACGGGAGGCGTGTTATTTTTGATAAATGTGATGATACTGGGTCTAGATCGGGAGGTAATGAAAAGGCCATGTGTCTCATAAAGGTCGACAATTAACCTTAAAACACTCTGCAAAGGTTTCCTGAGGCCTTTAGAAGTTAAATTGGTCTCTCCTGGTAAGGAAGAGTGAATATGGATAACAATGGAAGGCTATATCTGTGTAACATGGGAAGGGTAGCGGATAATTATTGTTAGGGCCAAGTATAGACGTGTGCATGGGGCGTGCTAATAGGTTGTGACCTGCTGTACCAGGCAGTCACTGTTCTCATCACAGCTAAAATGCTTTTCAGGATAAGGACACATAAAGGCATTAGATGTCAAAAGAGTGAGGATATGGGGGGAACAAGTAATGTTATTCTTTATAAAAACATGTGAAATTGTAAGCGGAATTAGGGATTGTTAGGGGCCGGCGTTGCCGGTGCATCCCACGTGAAATATGGGGTGACACGCTTTAAGCCACAGGTCACTTTGTCTCATCACGGCAGCTAAATGGGGGCTTGGGTTCGGAGTATAAGACACAGGTGTAAAGGTGGCTTATAAAATACGAATTGAATATTTTCCTACACGGTTTAAGGGTAAGATATTTAGAGTCTCTGAAGGGGGAGAAGGGGAAGGGGAAAGGGTTAATTTTTATATGGTGTTCAAAAGGAACATTTAGTGTCGACATGTCACTGGGGGAAAAACTTTGGGGTTCTGTTCTGGCTTTTAATTGGGTGGTGGGGAAGGAAAAGGCGCGCGGTTTTTCTTGCGTGGGGGGGGGGGGGGACGTTTTTTTGATATGTACCTTAAAACTTCCCGTCTACACAGGGGGCTTCTTTTCACTTTGGGGTGGTGCTTCACTCATCGCCGTGAAGATCGTGGTAAACAGCACACTTATAACCATTTTAGTTATAATTATTACATGGCTCATGAAAGGGGGGGGAGGGGGGTCTTTGTAATCCGTTGGTAACGGAAGCGTGGACTGGGTTAGTTTACTATTATTTTGTAATTGCTCGAACAGTTATTAAGTTGTCTAATAGGCTCCGAACTGTGATGTGTGTGTCGGCTAAATATCAGTAGCTGATAGGCGGAGGGCGGAAGGGGCTTCTTTGATTAGCGGCCCTGAGAAGGGCGGAAGGTTATGGATATGAAGGGAAAATGGTTGGTGGATTTATATTATTGTCAGTAAGGGGGGGGTGCTTAAAACATATTTGGGGTATTTCATTTCATATTGGGTTCATTTGTTAAAAGTTATTTGTTTTGTGGGTAAACATGATCATATGGGTGAAGCGGGTACAACATGAAGCAGTTTGTATTTCCTCGGGTGTTCTTCTGTAGTTTTCACAGGGTGGTTCATGGGTTGCATGGTGCGTTGTGGAGGAGGTAAAAGGTAGAGGATAAATTGACACCGGGGGGGGGGGGACCGGCGTTGTTGAAACTTGGGCGTCGGCGGGGGGATGAAGTGATACCGAAGGGGTTTCGCGCTGACGAAGGGGGGTGTAGACTGGCGAACGGCTATCACCACGCATTCCGCGATCCGGCTGATTGAGAGGGCTGACGCCATCACATCTGAGGCCCAAAACAGACCGGAACGTAATAGGGCGCAGCCAGTTTACTTCGCTTGCATCCAACCTGCCACCCAGGCAGATTTAAAATGGACAGCAAATGCTTAAGGTACAACTAGAGCTGCAAAAGAGAAACTGGAGGCCAAGGAGAACAATCAAGCTGAAAAGGGGGACATTTTCATACACAACATCCTTGCCAGCTTAACTGAAGTGACTTAAATAATAATATGGTATTGTGAGGAAAAATATTGTAGACAAACTAATTCTCAGTACCCTTCTAAAACTGGTGACTATTTCAAGGAACTAGCTCATGCGCTTGGTCATGTCTATTTATGAGAAGGGTTGAAGAGAGTTTGTTTGTATACTGTTTTAAGCAAAAATCATTTGGATGTCAATAATCTTTTAATCTCCGACATAAACATTACTCTGTGGTAAAGGATAACTACAGACTACGAGTGTAAAATTCAGGCATTGGACATTCAAAGGCTACATACACTCGACTTAAAGCAGCAGCACAAACAAACAAGATGTCACTTAAAGACACCCATGCAGGTCTAGGGCTCACGTGAGAAAGCTAACAGAGAAAGGGACCAAGATGCATGACAAGACATCAGAAAACGTGAGAAAGCGATTTAACAAGTCATATGACGCTTGGAAGCTGGTAGCAAGGGAGGACTAGGACAAATAAAAAAAAACCTGTTCATCAGCAGACCATTATTGAACTACACCAAGACATTCAAGCAAAACATGATGACGTAAGCAAACAATATGATCCTATACTGCGTAACAGTAACACCAACCACCAGAGATGTGTAAAGAAAATGGATGCCTGTGTGTACACACTAACAAAGACATTTTGTGACCTAATAAGTATCCGGTTTAGGAGACCGTGAATCAAGATTATAATGATCAACTGAGGAAGGAAAGGGTAAGAGAAACACTAAAACAAAGATGAATATGGGTCTGTCTTGGCCACACTAAAACTGAAACGGTGAGCTCAGTGGAGTCACCATAGAGATGAGCAACCACTCCAGCTCAGTCAACCACAGCAGTAAAGTAATGCGCAGCGAGCTTGCGGCTAAGATGGAACAATCAAAAGCCATGAAAGAAATCCACGAACAGCAAGCACATCTTCACAAGTTGGAAGGTGAATGGAAACTTAAAGGGTTGAAATGCCAACAACAGTTGGAACAAGAGAGAACCAAATTGCAGCAGTTACAAGCATCAAAAGACGTTGCCATAGCAGCAGCTCGTGTGAGAGCATATGACGATTTGGTGAAAGGTTTTGAAACTATGATGACCAATTAATGACAAAACTTACTCTGCTTGCTACAGAAAGGAAACTGAACCTCGATTAAATCCTGATGCTGCCATCATTCCACCTCAACCAACCTCCCAACTCCTGAGGTGACAATGACCAGGACTCTGTGAGTCTAGCCCAGCAATCGCCAGCTCATTGAGCCTGAACCGCTTACGCTGTCCCTGAACCAACCACGTTCCGTGGTGACCCTTTAACAGTTTACAGATTGGAAGCTGTCATTCATAGCTCTATAGACAGAAACCCCTCCCCCTCCCACCAGAAGATGTTTTTATCTAAAAAATGATCTTGCTGGAGAGGCGGCGCAAAGCTGTAGAATTTTTCTTTTATCGAGATTCGGAAAGCGCATACAGTGGAGCAATGCAAAGTCTTACAAGACAGATATGGAAACCCGTTCATCATACAAAAGGCTTTCCGAGATAAGCTCACGAGATGGCCAAAGATCAACACAAACGACCCACTAGCACTACAAGAGTTCGCTGACTTCCTCCAGGGCTGCAATGAGGCGATTCCCCACGTCAAAGGACTAGCTATCCTTAACGATTGTGAAGAAAACCACAAGTTACTCAAAAAACTACCAGAATGGATCGTGCGCAAGTGGAGTCGAATTGTTGTAGAGGAACTTGACTCATCCGGAAGCTATCCAGATCTTGCAAGCTTCTCAAAGTTCCTGAGCAAAGAGGCACGGATAGCCTGTAACCCTATTGCTTCTCCATTGTTGATGAACTTCAGGCCACAGATGAAAGATCACCAAAGAGAGCCAAAGCTCTCAACACAAATACACAAACAAAGAGTTTCACACAGGAGAAACAAGAAACAAACGGTTGTAAACCAAAATCACCTTGCTCCGTCTGTAAAGTGAAGCTCACAACATCACCAAGTGTCCCACCTTCGCAGCAAAGAGTGGTGAAGACAAAAGGGCATCATCTGTGAAAATCGGCTTTGCTTTGGGTGCTTGAGGAAGGGTCACATGACCAAAGATTGTAAGAGACGACACACATGCAACATATGCAGCCGTCGTCACCCAACCTGCTTGCACGATGACAGGAAACAAAGACCTGTGGAAGTAACAACTAATAACTCCACTTCCACAGAAAACCATGCAAGCTTGGAAACGCAAAGGTCCCATGCATCAACACAATGCTTCCGCTACTCAAGTATCGTCCCAGTCCTTGTGTCTTCAATACAAGAGCCACACAGAGAAGTACTTATACGCAATACTGGACACACAGAGTGACTCAACTTTGTCTTAGAAGATGTACTTGACAAACTGAATTGATGCCCAACCAGTTAAATTAAAATTGAGTACTATGACAGCTATTGATACAATCATATCTAGCAAGAACGTCCATGGTCTACAAGTACGAGGACTGCACTCTAAGAACCAAATCCAATTACAACAGGCCTATAGCCGTGACTTTATCCCGGTGGACAAGTCTTATGTTCCGACGAAGGAAACAGCCTTACTCTGGCCTCATCTCAGACATTTGGCAGATAAGCTACCACCCCTTCAAGACTGTGATGTAGGGCTCTTAATTGGATATGACTGTCCAGCAGCACTAGCTCCTCTTGAGGTTATCATTGGAGACAAAAATCAACCGTTGCACAGAGATCAAAACTAGGATGGAGTATCATAGGCTCCTCAAATCCTCACCTAGACAGACAAGGAAGTCAGAGCTTGTGCATCGGCTCACAGTAAAAGAACTTTTCCACCGACGACAGATGTTCTAAAAGCCCTAGAATCAGACTTTACGGAGAGAACTTATGAAGACAAATATGTGTCCCAGAACGATGTTCATTTCATACAGTTCCTCATAACAACATCATGCAGAAGAAAAACGGACATTATGAGATGCCCCTCCCTTTCAAGGGCAACAGTCCACCCAACCTACCAAACAACAAGAGGCTAGCCACAGTTCGCCTGCAATGCCTTAAGAAGAAGTTAAAGACCAATAAACAATATTATGATCAATACAAAGCATTCATGGAAGAAACGATTAACAAAGGTGATGCAGAGCCTGCCCCTACAACATTTGCAGGAGAGACTGAGTGGTACCTTCCGCATCACGGCATCACACATCTATCATCCCAGAAAACCAAACAAGCTGAGAGTCGTATTCGACTGTTCAGCTAAATTCCATGGTGTTTCTCTAAACGACACTCTACTAACTGGGCCGGATCTTATCAATCCTCTGGTAGGAGTTCTCTGCCGCTTCAGGAAGGAGGCCGTAGCGATCATCTGTGATATTGAAAGAATGTTTTATCAGTTCTCCGTCACTCCTGAATCCTGGAATTATCTGAAATTCCTCTGGTGGAAAGGTGGAGATTTGGAGAAGGAACCACAGGAATATAGGATGGCCGTTCATCTCTTCGGAGCTGCCTCGTCTCCAGGATGTGCTAACGTTGGCTTAAAACATCTGGCACGGCAACACAAAGCTACCTATCCACTAGCATCAACATTTGTGGACAAAAACTTTATGTGGATGACGGGCTAGTCAGCGTCTCATCAGTCGAGGAAGCCAAGAAAACTGATCATTGAGTCACAAGAGTTGTGCAAAAGAAGAAGTCTACGCCTCCATAAATTCAACTCAAATGAGGAAGCAGCCCTCGCATTAGATCCCTCAGAAAGAACAGCAACCATCGAACCTCTGGGACTGGATCCACCCTATCAGAGCGTGCACTCGGGCATTCAATGGTCGATTGAAACTGACACTTTCAGTTTTAGCAGCAGCTTGAAGGATCAGCCTTCAACCCGGCGTGGTTGCCTTTCTGTCATTGCCTCTCTTTATGACCCTCTTGGATTCATCGCTCCATTCAGCTTAACGGGAAAGCGAATACTTCAAGAGCTGTGTCACAGAGGCATCGGATGGGATGATCCACTCCCAGAAGATATGAGACCACGGTGGGAGGAGTGGATAAATGGGCTTAAGAGGTTAAAAGAGGTTTCAATTCCGAGATGTTACCACCCACATGACTTCCATAACATTGTCAGAGTAGAGTTGCACCATTTTTCGGATGCCAGCTGCATGGGATACGGTACATGTTCTTACCTCAGGTTCAAAAATGACAAGGATGAAGTCCATTGCAGTCTTGTTCTGGCAAAAGCAAGGGTTGCACCCTCAAAGGTCACAAGTATCCCGAGACTAGAACTTTCAGCAGCTGTGGTTTCTACGAAAGTCAGTGTCATGTTAAAAGGTAAACTTGACATAAGGATTGATGAAGAGGTTTTCTGGACAGACTCACAAGTTGTGCTTGGGTATATTAACAATGATGTCCGTAGGTTCCACATATTTGTTGCAAACCGTGTTCAGCTGATTAGGGATAACAGTGATCCCAGTCAGTGGCACTATGTGGACACCGCAGAAAACCCGGCAGATCATGCTTCCCGAGGTCTTCGTGCTTCAGACATTCATTCAACAAACTGGCTGCGAGGACCGAAGTTTCTCTGGGATAGTAAATTACTTCTAACACCCATCGCTCCATCAGAATTACTTATTGGTGATCCTGAAGTCAAGACGATTCAGGTGTTTGCAACAGAAGTCAAAAACTGCAATGACATCCTCAGGCGTTTGAGTCAGTTTTCCTCCTGGACAACAATTCTTAAGGTGGTGGTAAGAATCAAGAGGCTGGGGTCTAAACAGAAACAACAAAGTGAGTATGTGACTGTTAAGGAGCGTGAGAAGGCTGCAGACGAAGTGATTAAGATCCTACAGCAGCAAGCTTTCCTCCGGGAGATAAAGATGCTTCAGGGTAAAAAAGACCTTCCAAACTTGAGCTCTCTTTTCCGTCTCGACCCTATCTGGTCTGAAGGACTCCTCTGTGTTGGTGGGAGATTGAAAGAGTCATCGCTCTGTCACAAAGTCAAGCACCCAGTCATCCTACCGAATAACAGCCACATCACCAAGCTGATTGTGTCTCATTTCCACACTAAGACATGCCATCAGGGTCGAAGCCAGACTTTAATGGAGCTTCAGGCCAATGGATTCTGGGTAATTGGTGGGAGCAAGTTGGTTGCTAAGCTGATACACACTTGTGTGCTTTGCAGGAAACTGCGACGGCCGACAGAAAGACAACAAATGGCACAGCTTCCCGCAGAACGCGTCGAAGCCTCAGCACCTTTCACGTACAGCGGCATGGACTGTTTCGGTCCTTTCATTGTAAAGAAAGCCCGCAAAGAATACAAAAGATACGGCTTAATTTCACATGTCTGTACTCTAGAGCCGTTCATATTGAAATGCTCGAAGATTTGTCAACAGACTCATTCATCAACTCATTGAGATGCTTCATCAGCGTGAGAGGAGCTGTTCAACAACTTCGCTGTGACCAAGGCTCTAATTTTGTTGGCGCCAGGAATGGCTCAAAGAAGCACTTAAGGAATGTGATGCCAGGCTACTGGAAATCTTCCTGACTGAGAAGCAGTGCAAATTTATTTTCAATGCTCCCTCTGACAGTCCTGCAGGTGGTGTCTGGGAACGCCAGATCAGAACTGTTCGAAATGTGCTGAACGCCACCTTTGCACAGTGCCCAGGTCGACTTGATGACGCCTCCCTCAGAACACTGCTATATGAGGCCATGGCTATCGTTAACAGCCGCCCATTAACGGTGGATGGAATCAATGATCCACATGCACTGGAGCCTATAACACCGAATCACCTCATTATGATGAAATCTAAAGTTGCTCTTCCTCTTCCTGGAGTATTTGTCAAGGAGGACCTGTATGCGACAAAGAGGTGGAGAAGAGTTCAGTATCTCATAGAACAGTTTTGGAGCCGCTGGAAAAAGGAGTATCTGCTGAACATATCCTTGAGACAGAAATGGCACTCACCTCAGCGCAACCTCAAGGTGAATGACATTGTCATTATTAAAGACGACAACCTCTCAAGGAATCAGTGGCAACTTGGACGAGTGATTGAGACTGTTCAAAGTAGTGATGGCTTGGTTCGTCGAGTTAAAGTGCAAGTTGGGGAGAGGAAACCTTATAAAAACAAGATCTTCCCTCCAAACCTTCAGTTATTGAGAGGCCGATCAAAAAATTGGTGCTCCTCCTAGAGAACTGAATAGAATAAAGCGATTGGTAACACTGCACAAACTGCTCTGTGTTACACCTCTGATAGCTTAACTTCAGGCTATTCATTTCTTAGTCAAGAAATCCTGCACAATTCACTTATTCTTTGTATATTTGTTCATTCATTGTACTAGGATTTGGTGGGAGTGTAAATGTCTTATAAATCGAATTAATATTTTCCTACACAGTTTATAAGATATTTAATATTTTATTTTTTATATGTTAAAAATACATTATATTTCGACAATGTCACTTTGTCTGTTCTGCTTTTATTTTGAAAAGCGCCGTTTTTCTTCGGACGTTTTTTTTGTGACGCTTAAAACTTCCCGCTACACTCTTTTCACTTGGTGGTGCTCACGTATCGTATGAAGAACGGTAAAAAACTTATAACCATTTTAGTTATTTATCATGCTCATTCATTTGAATCTTGTAACGAAAGCGTGTACATGGTGATTTACTTTATTATTTTGTATTGCTCGAACATGTTATTATTTCTAAGAGCTCCGAACTGTGATGGTGTGTCGGGCTAAAGAGCATGGTAGCTGATAGCAGAGACTCTTTGAATTAGCGCCCTTGGAGAAGCGGAATGAGGTATGAAGGAAAATGTGTGGAGTTTATATTATTGTCATAAGGGCTTAAAAACATATTTTATTTCATTTCATATTGGTCATTTGTTAAAATTATTTGTTTTGTGTGTAAACATGATTCATATGTGAAGCTACATAGAAGCATTTTGTATTTCCTCTGTTCTTCTGTAGTTTTCACGGTGTTCATGGTGCATGGTGCTCGTGGAGAGGAATAAATAAATTGACACCCGTTTGAAACTCTGCGTCTCGATGAATATAACCAAGGGGCCGCTACAGTAACTTTGTTGCACATCTGTTGTTTGAACCACGTTGGGTTTCAGGAAACACTTGAATCATTGAACTCTGCTGAAACGACGGAACTTGCGACCATAGTGGGTTAACTATCCTTTTGGGAAATGCACTCCAGACCGATCAACAAACACAGACCGGAGGTTAACTTCAGGCCATGCACATGCATCCGATGAAACCGTCTAGAGTGTTAGTTCTGGCAAGTCACATGAGTCAAGCTCGCATCAGTTTTATCCACATCTACCTATAGAAATATGATCCTATCACAAGTTCCGTTTTAAATTAATTCAGCTATCAGCAGCTTATCGCATTGCTCATTAGCAAATGACCCTCCTCCATCCCCAACTCTACTTCATTAGACTCGAGTTTCTGATGTTCCTCTTCATAATTCTAAATTATATTGTGTTATGTTTTACACTTTTCAATTCAATTTTATTTATATAGCACTTTTCACAATGTGCATTGTTCCAAAGCAGCTTTACAGGATCAAATAAGAAACACACAGAAAGGTAAACACAGCACAGTGCATGGTGTTTATAGAACAAGCAAGATCATTCTAATAAATAATATCTAATAAATAAATAAATAGATGCAAGTCCCACTCGCCAAAACCGTGCAGGTCCAACCCGGTACCACTCCGCGATCTACACCAGAAAACAGAGGAACAACAAGGGAAAAACAGTAATGGCATAATGTAAATTTACTCCTCTGCTGTCCGACATCGACCACAAAACAAGACCAAACCAGACCCACACAGCCCCAACAAATGAAACCCCCCCAACCACAACCAACAAGCCCCCCCACTCCCCACAAACACCCACCCAGCAACCCATCAATCAGGATCACCGAATGTAGCTATAACTTCAAACTGCTGTCATGTGATGTAAGTTTAGCATCAAATATCAAGTATTGTAACTTTAGCATTAATGTTACAAGTAGTCTGTCTTTGCTCTTGGTTGGGGATGGAATTTCCTGAGCTGGAATGGTCAGATGGTCGCCTTTCTCTTGGGTGGTGATGGAATTGCCTGAGATGGAGCTGGGTTGGTCAGATGGTCGCCTTTCTCTTGGGTGGTGATGGAATTGCCTGAGATGGAGCTGTGATGGTCAGTCAGTCCACAGGTTCTCGCAGGAGGATGGCACAGGATTTTCAGATGTAGCTGGCGTAATCTCTAGTTGGGGATGGGCATATGACGTTCATCTGGACCTGGTGGAATCTCTCTCAACCTCGGGATGGGCATCCCGAAGCGGGGGCAGAAAGAGAATTATTAGTGAGCTGCTGTTCATTAACTGAGCATTAAGTGAAAGCTTGACTGAAAAGATGCGTCTTTAATCTAGATTTAAATGGGGAGAGTGTGTCTGACCCTTGAATAGTATCGGGAAGGCTATTCCAGAGTTTAGGTGCTACGTATGAAAAAACTCTACCCCCTTTAATGGATTTAGTTATTCTAGGTCAGTGGTTCTCAACTATGGCCCGCGAGATCCATTTTCTTGCTGAGTTTATCCCCAACTCTGATATAAAACACCTAAACAAGCTAATCAGCGTCTTTACAATAGATGCGTTCAACTTAATGCGGCGCTGCGCAAATCTATCATCGTATGACATTAAGTACCGCAAAAGAGATTTAAGTGCAGATTTCGCGGTACGCATTTGAATCGCTCTTGCGGTACTTTAATGCAATCTGCGCAGCCGAACATTAAGTTGAACGCGTCTGTTCCTGACGTCACTGATTAACCTCTTCAGGTGTTTTATCAGAGTTGGTGCTAAACTCGGCAGGAAAGTGGATCTCGCGGGCCAGAGTTGAGAACCACTGTTCTAGGTTATCAAAAGTCCAGAGTTTTGAGATCTTAGAGAGCGTGAAGGGTTGTAATGTGATAGAAGCTCTGTTAAGTAGGTAGGGGCTAAACTGTTTAAGGCAGTGGTTCTCAACAGGCGGCCCGCGGGCCGCATCAGGCCCGTTGCCCTTTAAAATGTGGCCCGTGGCAGCGCTGTTCAACGTATAACATCCTAGCATTGCGAGGGCAGACCGCTCCTGCTTTCGAGTTACTCTCACGGGACTTTGACGTCAGATGCTGATCCGTCTGCCCAGCGGAGCATAAAGTAAACGACCTTTAATGAGGCATGACAACGTTTTTATTCATTATAAAAAGTAGGCTGTTATCATGACTAAACAAAATAGTACACACATAACATTTATGACTCAATTAATTTTAATGGCATGTATATAATTGAATGCAACCTATCGCGGGATTAATCCGCCTAATCAGGCTAACTTATTAGCTATACTCACGGAACTTTTTTAACTATAGGCTAATTTATGTGATGGCGACCAAACGAAGAAAGGTGGATGATGAAAACAGGACTTTTAACCCTACGTGGGAATCTGACTTTGCTTTCATTGAGGTACAAGGCAAACCAATGTGTCTCATCTGCCAAAAGACGATTGCTGTATTAAAACGGGCTAATCTGCAACGGCACCACGAACAGCTTCACCCCGAATTCAAGGATGCGTATCCCACTGACAGTAATCTCAGAAAACAGAAAATTAAGACTTTGCGAGAGGCTTTCAGTCCCCAATCCCTGTTTTGCAGTCATGTTAAATGCAGTGACAATGTTACTGAGGCATCGTTCAGAATTGCCTGGAATATTGCAAAAGCAAAGAAACCAGCTACAGAAGGAGAATTTCTGAAAAATACACTCGTTGACTGCGCGGAATCACTGTTTTCGGATTTCAAGAACAAGGATGACATAATTAGACAAATTTCAAAGCTACAGTTGTCTGATTCAACAGTAACTAGGCGAGTCAAAGACATTACAGATGATCTCTTTTCACAGCTTTTAAAAGACATTGAAAGTGCCGAGTATTTTAGTTTGGCATTGGATGAATCCACTGACAACACGGACATCGCGCAGCTTCTGGTCTGGGTACGTTTTCTCAAAGAGGAGAAATTTGCAGAAGAAATGTTGACTTTGCTACCATTAAAAGGCCAAACGCGAGGAGAGGACATTTACTCTGCGCTAAAAGATTTTTTTCATGGTCCAGGCAAAAGCATTAACCTTAAAAAACTTGTTTCTGTAACTACCGATGGAGCTCCTTCAATGGTCGGAAAGGAGAAAGGATTGATTGCCTTGCTCAGAAAGGATCCTGAAATCTCGGCATTATTTTCATATCATTGCATTCTGCATCAGGAGCAATTATGCAGCAAACTAAGAGGCGGAGCACTCAAAGAGACAATGGACAGTGCGGTAAGGATAGTGAACTTTATTCTTGCAAACGCACTGAAACATAGACAGTTCCGATCGCTCGTGGAAGAGTGCGAGAGTGCATACGGTGACTCGACAATGCATGCGGATGTCCGATGGCTTAGTCGTGGAAAGGTGTTATGCCGTTTCATGCAATTGCTTCCTGCTGTGCGCATGTTTTTGGAAGAGAAGGGTCAACATAATTTACTGTCTCTCTTAAATGATGACACATTCATTGAAAACGCTGCATTTTTGACAGATATAACGTGCCATTTGAATTCACTTAATCTCAAACTTCAAGGGAGGCAAAAAATTCTGCCGATGATGTTCAATGATGTATCCGCATTTGAAACAAAACTTGACTTATTCGCTCAACAACTTAAGGAAGACGACTTGACCAGTGGCGGCTGCTGATCTTTTAAAGAGGGGAAGCTCATTTTCGGCCTAAATCATAAAAATTGTCCATTTATTTATATGTAAATTCTGCCCTACATTCCTTTTCAAGAAAATGCTCTGTAACCCTGTCGTACCAACTAGGCGTCTTTTCCAGTGACTTGACCAGTGTCCTCTCAATGGCCAGCAGAGCTAGGCTGCTTAAACGGCCTTGGCCCATTGTGTTACGGGTGTAGGACTTGAGCCGCTTTAAACAGGAGAAGCTCCTTTCTACACCTGCAGATGTAGCTCCAATTGTTGCCACTAATGAGAACAGTTTGTAAAGCTGAGGCATTGCACTGTCCAACGTGTGCAGTTTGCTAGCTGGCTAGTTCAGACTATATGAATTAATGAACAAACGATCTATATATATATATATTTAACTCAACGGGAGGAAATGTGGGAATTATGTTAAACTGAAACAATGAATGTGGTGTGAAATTGTGTGAAATATACGATGAAGGTTGCAGCAGTTTGTCTTTCTAATACACATGCAAAATCCGCGATGGGACTGAGTTGGAAATGGAGACACAGAGTGATATGCGTCATAATCTGAAGACCCACGCCCACACCAACCGTCTCTTTGCATTGCGAGAAGCTGCCGCCTCCTTGTCATTTATGATTTATAAAAATAAAAATAAAATGTCTAAAAGCTGATATGTGACAATGTGTATAGCAAACAAGCTAAAAAAAAAACAAGAAATACGTTTTTATAAGCTGTCGACCCCAAAAAACGAGCGTTTTAGGACATAAAAGTGGATTAAAAAGAGATGACAGACCCTCCAATCATCACGCAGACGCTCGGAGTCCGGGCCAGCCCACTCCTCCATTCATCCCAGAGACGCTGAGCGTCCGTGGGCGGGACATAATCGCGCAGCATTATCCAATGACCGTCTTGTTTCTAAGCACTGAAAAAAACTGTTTAAAGCAGCCCCATTGAAGTCAATGGACGCTGGGCTTCAACAGAGTAATGCACTGTACGCTACGGGAATGAATGAGAAGGAAATCGAGTCAGCCGACCTAAGTAGCTGATTCTGAACGAAATTGTTTTCGTTCGAGATGAACGTGTTTAACGCATTTTTAGTCAATAAAATGTTAACATAATAGTACATATATTTGACCATTCATTTTTTGACAATTATAGGGGAAGCTGAGCTTCCCTTGCAGTCTTAAAGAAATCGCGACTGGACTTGACACACTTTCCCGTTCTGCAGTCCGTTGCAAGACAATTGTCATCCGCTGCTTACTGCGCATACCTCACTGAACTAAAAGAGCAGTTTTTCCCGGCGATTCACGGACATTAAGGCCATGAAACCCGTGCTGGCATTTACGGAAAATCCGTTTGCTTGTGACGTACTTTCTACTTCAGTGTTAGTCAGAGATCTACAGTTCGGAGTCGAACGGGCTGTGTTTGAGGAGCAGCTAATTGAGTTGCAGCACAATACCATTCTCAAAGAAAGGCACAAGGAAGAAAGCGCCGACGCATTCTGGATATCTTTGTTCCCAAGGACACATATCCTGCACTAATTCAGTGTGCTACGAAAATCCTGACCTGCTTTGGATCTACATATGTTTGTGAGAGCTCCTTCTCTGCCATGGGCATAATTAAAACAAAGCACCGCTCCCGTCTAACTGATAGACATCTTACAGATTATCTGAGAGCAGCTACAAGTGAACAGGAACCAAATCTCAAAGTACTTGTGAAAACGTATGCAGACTCAAATGTCTCACTAGTCAAATCCACAATGGCATCTTTTTCACCATTCTGGGATAACACTTACTGTACACAGTTTTTTGATGTGTGAAATATAATTTGCATTTTATTTGTTTGAAAGTTTTGTGCATTATTTTATAAATTAGTAATCATTAATGTAAACATCAGTCATGTTTTTGTCCTTATTGATAAGGCTAAGAATTCATGTGTAAATATAGTTTTCTCATACTCTTTTACAATGCAATACTGTCCTTCATCTCCAAAACCTGGTTTAAATGAAAAAAACATGTTCAAATCGTATTAATATGAGCCAGTGGCCCTCTGTATCTCATGTGGTTGAAATGTGGCCCTCCAGGCCCCTGAAGTTGAGTACATCTGGTTTAAGGCTTTATAAGTAAAAGAACTTTAAAGTCAATACGGTACTTAATGGGTAGCCAGTGAAGGGATGTCAAAATTGGGGTTATGTGATCGTATTTTCTTGACCTGGTAAGAACTCTGGCAGCTGCATTCTGAACTAACTGTAGTTTGTTTATTGATGATCTAAATAACATTACAATAGTCAAGTCTTGAGGTCACAATGCATGAATAAGCTTTTCTGCGTCAGCTTTGGCAACATTCTAAGGTGGGAAGGCGGTTTTTGTGACATTTGATGTGTTTTTAAATTCAATTGAATTCAAGTATATTTATATAGCGCTTTTCACAATGTGCATTGTTCCAAAGCAGCTTTACAGGAGCAAATAAGAACAAAGGATCATTCTAATAATATATCATATATATATTATTATTTTTTTACTAGTCATCCAATGTTTTTTATCTTCATGCACTCTGCCATAGCTGAAAGGAATCATCTGGTCTTGATGAGATATTATGCTGCAAACAGTGGAAGCTAATTCCATGTTTTTGTATATGGACAAAGTTGTCCTGATGAGGTCATTTTTAGGTTAGATTTGATGATGCCATTTAAATGGACATATGATTGTATAGTAAGATCTGAACCATTGTAGTGCCTGTCCCTGAATACCGGTAATTGTGTAAACGATCTAAAGTATTTATAATCTACAGTATCGAAGCACTAGGTCAAGCAGGACTAGGAGTGAGATACCTTTATGTGATGCTATTAGAAGGTCATTTCTCCGAGGTTTCGGTTCTATGATGCAGTCTAAAGCCAGACTGAAATTTTTCGTGTATGTCATTATTTTGTAAGAAAGAGCACAACTGAGTGGACACTACTTTTTCTAGTATTTTAGACAAGTACGGGAGATTTGAAATCGGTCTATAGCTTCCAAGTTCATTGGGGTCTAAGTTTGGTTTTTGATTGGCAGTGGTTGATACTAATTCATCGGACACACTTGGAGGTTGGGTTTTAACTATGTTGTTTCGTATGTTTTCGATTTTCTCTGTAAAAAAAATCATGAATTCATTGCTACCAAGGTGCCAGGTGAACTCTTTCAGAAAATTAGTGTAGGGCCCAGGGGGGTTATACACAGTAGCCAATGTAAGAGAAAGCAATGTTTTTTTACTTTTGTTTTTACGTTGAATTACTTCAAATGATGTTTAGAAAGATTGTTTGGGATTATTGGTGCATTTGGTTAACCGATGTGGTGGAGTGTTTAGACCAAAAGAATCATTTGGTTTCAGGTTTCAGTAAGGCAGAGTATATCAAAACTGTTGTCTGTGATCATTTCATTAAATAACCTTTGAATTTAGTGATTTCTTTTTTCTCATTGTCTTCAGGTTTAATCACGATAAGGTTTTTACTCTGACTTTTACCTAAATTATATTTAGTTGTATTATTCGGGGACAGACACAGTCTCTATGCATTGGAAGCAGTAACATTAACAGTTGAGTGAGAGAAACACAGACTATTAAAGTTGTACAAGTCAAATGGTATAGCGTTTGAGATGTTGTCAGATAGAAGTTCCGCTCCGATGAGGTCGCTCCAGAACAGATCAAAATTATTAACAAACAGTAGCTTCTGTTCAATACACCAAGACATTAACCATTGATTAAGCATAAATAGTCTACTGAACTTTTCATTCCCTCGTCGGTAGGTAGGAAGTGGCCCTGATACGATGATCCTCGCCATGTGCGATGCTTTGCGTACCGTATTGATCAGACTCCTGAAATCCCTCTTCAGGATCTCCGACTGCCGCATCCTGACCTCGTTCACCCCCGCGTGCAGCACGACAGCTCCGATGCTAGCGTCGTCCAGAACAAGGGCGCCAGGAAAACAGTGAGTGCGCACCTTACCTTGAGTGAAGGAAGCGCGTACGTTCAGACGATTGAGTTTCCGATGACCACATCATTGCATTCCGTCTCGCAGAGGGCGGCAAATCGGTTCCTGGTCAGGATCTCGAAGACCGTTGGCGGCGGTAGGGGAGAGGTCATCGCTACGGACCTGGTTTGCGACTTTCGCCGTGGGTATGCAGGAGTAGGGATGGGAATTGATAAGAATTTAACGATTCCGATTACATTATCGATATTGCTTATCGATCCGATTCCTTATCGATTCTCTTATCGATTCTCATTGGGTGAGGGAATAACGTCTTGGTTACATATGTAACCTCAGTTCCCTGATGGAGGGAACGAGACGTTGTGTCGAGAACGACAGATGGGGTTCGCCCTTGAGAACCAATCAACTGACTACTATAGAAAAGGCCAATGAAATTTGGCGAATGAAATTTGCATGCCGGGCTCCGCCCCCGGATATCCGGTATAAAAGGAAGCCGGCGTGCAGCATTCATTTACCTCTTGTTCTGAAGAGCCTGAGAGCCTCTCACGACTGCAGCAGAATACGATACGTGTTTGTGGCATAAGGGACACAACGTCTCGTTCCCTCCATCAGGGAACTGAGGTTACATACGTAACCAAGACGTTCCCTTTCTGTCGGTCTCTCGACGTTGTGTCGAGAACGACAGATGGGGTTGCCTATGGAAAACGCCACAACGCTGTATCGCGTCACAATCTCAGCGAAGCGACGGTAACAAGCCTGGGCGTGTCAGCTCGAAGTTTTCGTGAAACTTGTAACCTTCCAGTGTGGTGGTCGGGGGGTTCCAGAGCTTTCTTGGAGAAAGATGGGTACAGCCCTGACCGGTACTTTCACGGACGGGGCCTTAGCTCTCTACAGGCGAGAGGCCGTCCGGCTCGGGTTTACACCGGGAAAAGCGCAACTCTTAATCAGAGAAGCGCTGCAGAGGCCACCTCCTACCCGTGGGGAGGAATATGGTGGAGATATATATATATAGTCTCGTCCTTGGAGGAGAACGCATGGAACGTGCGGACTGGGTAGTTCACCGCGAGGTGGAGGTCCACCTGGGGAAGCTCATGGGTTACCATGTGTGGGAACCATGTCATGAGGGTATAGCAGACGGAACAGCCCACGGCGGGGGGTGATACTGCGTCTGATAGCACCAGGTCGGTTAGAACTATCTGTGATAGGTCATATGGTATCCCGGCCTAAGGGGAAAGGCTGCTCTGCCCAGCCAAGCCCCAGGGGGTGCTTGCTTAGTGATGGATGGAATGCCTGTTCTTAACCAGTGTCTGGGTAAGAAGGAAGGTTGGTGAGGTACCAATTTTCTTAGCCATGTGTTTGGGTAAGAAGAAAAGGTAGTAGAGAGCACACTGACCCAACCTCTTGGAGGGTGGGAAGGTGCTTTCGCAGGCATACGCCCCCCCGGATGCCAGTCCTACATGTCGCCACGCAGGACATAGGCTGAAACCGGGTTTACGCGAAGGCTGTTAACCCTTGCGAAGGTGTTTGGGCGTAGCCCAACCCGCAGCTCTACAGATGTCTGCTAGAGAGGCGCTTCTGCCAGTGCCCAGGAGGTGGCTAAACTCCGTGTGGAGTGAGCCCTCACTGCCAATGGGCATGGGAGAGTCTGAGATCGGAATGCCGTCGTAACGGCATCCACAAACCCAGTGCGCCAGCTCTGCTTGGAGACAGCCTTCCCCTTCTGCTGTCCTCCAACACAAACAAGGAGCTGGTCAGAGCTGCTGAAGCTCTGCGTGCGGTCCAGGACAACACGGATGGGGTTGGGTCTTCCTCCCCGATGGGGAGCGCCTGCAAGTCCACCACTTGGTCCCCGAAGGGAGAAGTGGGAACTTTGGGCACGTATCCGGGCCTGGGTCTCAGGATAACGTGAGAGTTATCAGGGCCGAATTAAAGGCAATCCGGGGACACAGAGAATGCTTGGAGGTCCCCTAGCCTCTTGAAGGAAGTGAGCGCCAACAGGGGGGCCGTCTTACTTGGGTGAGGAAGATCGGAGCCTCCGAGGGGCTCTTGGACCCACGTTAGGGTCCCAAGAGGGTATGGAGTGGAGGTGAGGCGGATTCCGCCCTCTCGCGCCCGTTAGGAACCTGGTGACCAGGTCAAGTTGCCCTAGAAACTTTCCATCAACTGATTCGTGATGAGTGGCAATAGCGACTACATACACTTTCAGTGTGGAGGGGAGATGTTAGTCTCCAGTCTCGTGAGAAGGGGAACACAGTCCTGATCAAACACCTCAGTGGGTCTTTCTCGTTGAGAAAGACACCAGGACGAGAAGAGGCACCGTCTAGAGGCGTGTAACCGCCTAGTAGATGGGGCCCTAGCCTGGGTGATGGTCTCAGCCGTATAGGGGGAGTAGCCATCTCAGGATCTTCTCGTCCCGTCTAGAGACCAGACATGGGTGTTCCAGAGGTCTGATCTGGGATGCCAGAACGTGTCCTTCCCCTGAGAGAGCAGGTCCTCTGTCAGGGGAATGGTTCAGGGGAGTCGCTGTCCAGAGCATCAGCTCTGAAGTCAAGTGTGGTTAAAACAGTGCTGTGTAACCAATAACACTTGGTGCTCCTCTTCCTGACCTTGCACAGTGTCTGTGCAAGGAGGCTCCTGGGGGGGGAAGGTGTGTGCTTCCGCCCGTCCCGTGGTCAGCTGTGCGCCAGGGCATCCGTGCCGAGGGGGCCTCGGTCAGGGAGTACCAAAGCAGACAATGGGTGGTGTCGTGGGAGGCAAAGAGGTCTATCTGTGCCTGTCCGAACAGCACCCAAATGAGCTGGACCGGGGTGCAGTCGCCACTCTCGCAAGGCGTATACTGACGAGAGAGCGCGTCGGCTGTCTGGTTCAGTTTGCCTGGGATGTGTGTGTGGCCCGCAGGGAGCGGATCACCCCAGGAGGAGGCGTCGGGCAAGTTGTGTTAGCTGCCGTGAGCGTACGCCACCCTAGCGATGTACGCTACGGCTGTCTTGCTGTCCCGGAGGACCAACACGTGCTATCCCTGCACTAGAGGCCGGAGCCTTCTCAACGCAAGCAACACAGCCCACAACTCTAGGCAATTGCATGCCAGCGCAGACGGGGGCCCGTCCAGCGCCCCGCTACTGCGTGCCCGTTGCACTGCACCCCACCCCTGCAGCGAGGCGTCCGTCGTCACCACGACGTGCCTCGTAACCTGCCCGAGGGGAACCCCCGGAGGAAGGTCATGGAAGACCGAGGGGTTAGGGTGCGTCGGCAGCAGGGGTCATCACCATGCGCCTGCTGCCGGTGTGCCACGCTATCCTCGGAACTCGACTCTGTAGCCAGTGTTGAAGCGGTCTCATGTGCATCAATCCGAGGGGTATTATCCCCGCGGAGGACGCCATGTGTCCCAGGAGCCTCTGAAATTGTTTCAGGGGGACCGCCGACTGCCTGAAGTGTTCCAGGCAGTTCAACACTGACTGGGCGCGTGCTGCGGACAGCTGCGCCGTCATGGTGACAGAGTTTAGTTCCATACCGAGGAAGAGGATGCTCTGCACTGGGGAGAGTTTGCTCTTTTCTCGGTTGACCTGAAATCCCAATCGATCTAGATGCCGGAGCACCAGGTCCCTCTGTGTACACAACAGATCTCACGAGTGTGCCAAGATAAGCCAGTCGTCGAGATAGTTTAGTACCCGCACACCTCTTTCCCGAAGGGGAGAGAAAGGGCGGCTTCCACGATCTTCGTGAAGAAGTGTGTGGAGACAGGGACAGACCGAAAGGGAGGACTCTGTACTGATATGCCCCCCCTCGAACAACCGTGGGAACGGCCGGTGTCAAGGGGATCGAGACATGAAAGTAAGCGTCCTTCAGGTCGATTGCCACGAACCAATCCTGACACCTGATAGATGTCAGGATGCGCCTCTGCGTGAGATCTGAACAGCAGCTTGCGAAGGTGCTTGTTCAGGGTACGCAGACCGATGGGCGCAACCCGCCGTCTTTCTTGGTAATGTTTGAGGGACGAACTCTATGCCTGTTTTGCCAGAAGGGTGGTGACCTCTACCCGAAGTACAGAGGCGTCCCTGCCTCTGACAGAGGGAGAGATGATGCCCTGAAACTTGGGAGAGTCTCTGGCGAACTGGATCGAGTAACCAAGACGGACCGCCCGCAAGGCCAGCGAGACAGTGTGGGCAGCTCTTGAGCTCCCAGGGACTGTGACAGGGTGACCAAGGGGACGGTCTGCTTCATCATTCCCACAGGGGGTGGTTCGTCGGCCGGCGGAGCTAACCATGTGTCGCGGGGGGTCCCGGAGGGAAGGTTGGCTCCGCCTTTTTACCTGCCTGGCGGGACAACGGCACACACTGTCGGTTTGAGAGTGGTGACAGCTGTCGTGTGTGTACGACCTCACACCTCGCCGACCTCGTGTGAGGTCGGTTCGCCGAGCACAGTCCAGTGGAGTGTGCGATCGGCTGTAAGTACACCCGGGGAGAACAGAAAAACTCTGCGAGTAAGTGGGCGCCCGGCTTTGGTGACGAGGCAGAAGTCGTCCCATACCGACCAATCAGAGCCGTGGCTGTGAAGGTTCGGGCCCGATGTTGTCCTCCCTGGGGTCTTCCCGTCAGTGTCCCTTCTCGCAAAAAGGTTGCTGACGGGGTGGAGGTTTCCCCCTCGACCTCTGCTACGGGGTGCCGCCTGTGGGGGCACAGGAACCGGAGCCGATGTCGAAGGGGTCCTGGGTTGAAGGGAAGCAGACGTCACGCGGGATCTCAGAGGCCTCTAGGCGGCCGAGTCGCGGCGTGAAAAAATTTGGCTAATTGCCACTGTCTGCTTCACCGTCAAAAACTGCTGAGTACAGTCCTCAACGGTGTGTACCAACAACCCACCCTGCGAGATGGGTGCATCAAGAAAGCGGACTTCCTTGGTGTCACCCTTCTGCACAAGGTATAACCGGGGGTGTCTCTCCTGGACCACTACCGTGGACATCGTCCGACCCAGGGCCCGTGCCACCGCCTTGGTCGCCGTAGAGCGCTGCCAGCGGTGACGCGGAGATCCTGCATTATACCCGGGTCGGCCTTACCCTCGTGGAGCTCTCTCAACGCCTTGGCCTGGCGGACCTGCAGGATGGCCATGGCGTAGAGAGAGGAGGCAGCCTGGCCCGCGGGCATCGCAAGCTTTCGACACCAGTGATGCCGAAGTCTTACGTGCTTTGGACCGTAGGCGTGGCCGATTCCCCCCAGGTGGTAGCCGTCCGCGGCACAGGTGCACCGCGGGCGGACGTTCCACCCGGGGGATCTCGACGCAATCCTTGGCTACCCCACCATCGAGGGAAGTAAGGGAGGTGGAGCTGGTTTTCACTGGAGCGATCCGTGAGTGGAGCGCTCCAAGTTTTACACAGCTCCTCATGCACCTCCGGGAAAAAAATGGCACCCGGGGTGGGCGCGGTTTGCACCGCGCTCCGACCTCAGGAACCACGTATCCCCGGGTTAGCATGAATGACATCACTTCTGCTTCCTCCTAACTCGACCGCTGGGGGTGGAGCTCGGATTCGTCAGAGTCGGATGCCAGTCTCCCTCCGATGCTGCGAGCGACATCTCATCTACGTCACACATCGTTCCCGATGTGTGTGCGTGAGAATCCGGACGGTATGCCACCGCTGGTTGGGGAACGTTCAGAAGAGCGAATCGGGGTGCGATCGGCCCGTGAGCACTTAGCTGGCGGGTTTACGTTCGCAGAGTTCCCCATATCACTAACGCTGCTAACGTGGGTGGTCATCGGGGCCGTAGCCACAGATGTCACAGCCCGGGTAGCAGACGAAATGGTGGCTGGTTCCCGTAGGAAGACAGCCACCCGTGACCGCAACTTCTGAATGACAATCCGCCCGCAGTGCGGGCAGATGTGTCAACGAACGCTGCTTCAGTGTGCTGGACGCCCAGACACCTAATGCAGCGATCGTGTCCATCCCCCTCCTCGATGAGGGTGCCGCACCCAAGAGAACAGCGGGACATGCCGCGCTGGAGAATGCTCAGTCAGTCCTGAAAAGGACCTTTTAGAAAAAATCTCTATCACCTCCGGAACTGCCGAGACGCCCAGGGGAAGGTCGCTGCAGGTAGGGACGATCCGCTGCTACACGTCGTAGATCCGGCAATGTAGAAGAAGAAGAATTCATAGAATTCGTTCTGTTCGTAGTCATGAGCGAAGGCTCTGAAGAACAAAAGGTAAATGAATGCTGCACGCCGGCTTCCATTTATACCGGATATCCGGGGGCGGAGCCCGGCATGCAAATTTCATTCGCCAAATTTCATTGGCCTTTTCTATAGTAGTCAGAGTTGATTGGTTCTCAAGGGCGAACCCCATCTGTCGTTCTCGACACAACGTCGAGAGACCGACAGAAAGGGAAGTACAAATTTGTTTGTTTGTATTAACTCGCTTTAATATCTGAAAAGGACACAGCAGATACTCGGAGTATACACAAATTATGTGTAGCAACCTAAGAACAAACCTAAAATTAGGCTACAAATTAAAGTCCAGGGACCTATAGAATTCACATTCATCATTGGTCCAGACAAATAAAAAATAAAATGAAACTGCCATTTAAGTGCCATAAAAACAAAAAACACAGACTAAACAGTCAAGGAAGAGCTTGTGCCTTTGGGGATATTCTACCTGAAACAAAATTAAACTCAACTTACATACAAAAAAAAAGAAGTCTTCTGTAAAGACCACAACTATCAACTCAGGCAAATTAACAATTTTTGTGCAGAAAAATGGTCATGTTTGCCCTCTCAGGAAGGATACGAGATCTTTCTGGACTTAGGGTATCTCCAGCAGTGGAGAACACCCTTTCAGAAGGGGTGGAGGAAGCTTGGACACAGAGATACTTCTCAGCTAGAGCTGACAACACTGGCAATGTGTCACTCTTCTTCCACCACCAGAAACTGGCACTGTCTTTGGTTGGAATGGACGGAAGGCTTCTATAAAGCTGTATTTCTTGTTCCACTCTTTGGGCTGTGGAGACAGGGGGCTGCTGCTGCGTGGAAAGCAACTTGCTGTCCTCTTCTTCGAAAAGTTGTGTTGAGAGACGACTGGGGTTTGATCTTGAGAACCTATCATCTCCGAGAGGAATTTCTAAACGCCAATAGGATTGGCGAATGGCACGCCCACGCCAGTCTCCGCCCCGTACATACGGGTATAAAAGGAAGATGGCGGCGGTCATTCACTCACCTTTGTGCTGAGGAACCTGAGAGAGTGTCTCTCGTCACTGCAGCGGGTCGGCGCAGTGGTGTGGCATGAAGACACAACGTCTCGTTCCCTCCATCAGGGAACCGAGGTTACATACGTAACCGAGACGTTCCCCTTCAGTCGGTCTCTCGACGTTTGTGTTGAGAGACGACTGGGGAAGTATCTACACACGCCACGGCACTACGCCGCATTACGATCTCTAGCGGAGCGACAGTGACTGGCCCTGCGAGTCAAGACTGAACGCTATCGCAAGATGTAATCTTCCAGTGGATTCAGTATCAGACATACGAAGAAGCTTCTACTGACGGTCATCACGGAAGGTGGCGTTACCCCTGTAACGAGGTCCCTTCCGGGCCGCACTGGGAAAAAACTCTACTCTTCTCTTGAAGAGTGTGTTGCGGAGCCCACATCCTGCCACGTGGGGAGGTACATGTGGAGGTATAAGGCATGGTCTACCCATAGGAAGAGCGCGCATGCAGGAAAGTATCAACCCGATTCTGGGGACAGTACACCCGGTGGAGAGCCACCGGTGGGGAGATCACCAATTCGCCTAGAGGGGAATACGTGAAAATCTACATACGGGACTACCTATAAGGGAGTCACTACGTATGGGGCACTAGTCCAAGTATAGGGGTTCGCCTGAATAGGGGTAACTCTACCAGTACTGGACCTGGTTCCAACAGATCGCTCCGCCCGATCTATTACCAAATGCCATGCTTAGTGATGGATGGAATGCCTATGCTTCGCCCTAAGGGGGGAATAGCAGGGAGGCAGTTAGCGCACGTTACTCCTGAAGAGGGGAGAAGGCGCTTTCGCAGGCGTACGTCCAGGCCAGATGCCGGCCCCTATCCCCAGCAGGACACGGGCTGACACCTGTTCCACTCGGAGGTCGTAGAACCTCACGAAGGTACTGGGCGTAGCCCAACACGCAGCTCTACAGATGTCTGCCAGGGTGGCACCCTGGGCCAACGCCCACGAGGAGGCCATACTCCGTGTGGAGTGGGCTCTCACTGCAAGCGGGCATGGTTGGCCCGTGGATTGGTACGCCAAGGAGATGGCATCAACAATCCAGTGCGCCAGCCTCTGTTTCGAGACAGCTCTCCCCTGATGCTGTCTCCCAAAACAGACAAAGAGCTGCTCAGAACTCCTAAAGTTCTGTGTGCGGTCTATGTAGAGGCGCAGTGTGCGTACAGGACACAACACATCAGAGGTTGGGTCTTCCTCCCCGGTCACCACCTGATCCCGGAAGGGAGTGGTGGGGACCTTGGGCACGTCTGGCCTGGGTCTCAGGACAACGTGAGAGTTACCAGGTCCAAATTCTAGGCATCCCGGGGACACGGAGAAGCCCTGTAGGTCCCCGACCCTCTTGATAGACGCGAGCGCCGTCAGGAGCGCCGTCTTCATCGTAAGATGAGGAAGAGAGGCATCTCCGAGGGGCTCAAACGGGGCCATAGCCAGGCCCTGTAGGACCACATTAAGATCCCAAGAGGGTATAGGGCGCGGTCGAGGTGGATTCACCCTCCTCGCACCCTTGAGGAACCTGATGATCAGGTCGTGTCGACCAAGAGACTTACCCTCCACCAAGTCGTGATGAGCGGCAATAGCGGCTACGTACACTTTCAAAGTGGATGGGGAGAGGTTACTCTCTAGTCTCTGCTGTAGGAAGGCCAACACTGACTGACCTGATCGGGCAATTCCGCGGGTTTCTCTCCAGGGAGGAACACCAAGACGTGAAGAGACGCCACTTGTAGGCGTACAAACGCCGCGTGGCGGGGGCTCGAGCCTGCATGACTGTCTTGGACTGCCAGAGGCAAGCCACCTAAACTCTCCTCGTCCCGTCCAGGGACCAGGCGTGGAGATTCCAGAGGCCCGGATTGGGGTGCCAAACCGTGCCCTTCCCCTGCGAAAGAAGGTCCTTCGAGAGGGGAATCGGCCAGGGGGGAGCTGTCATCAGAGATATGAGGTCTGGAAACCAAGGCTGGTTGGGCCAGTACGGCGCAACTAACAAGACTTGGTGCTCCTCTTCCCTGACCTTGCACAG
Source organism: Triplophysa siluroides (assembly GCA_006030095.1). Taxonomy (NCBI): domain Eukaryota; kingdom Metazoa; phylum Chordata; class Actinopteri; order Cypriniformes; family Nemacheilidae; genus Triplophysa; species Triplophysa siluroides. Next base: position 7,648 of record VCII01000487.1, on the reverse strand, counting down.
GGTCTGTGCAAGGAGGCTCACTGGGGGGAAGGCGTACTTCCTCTTGTCTCGCGGCCAGCTGTGCGCTAAGGCGTCCGTGCCGAGGGTGCCCTCGGTCAGGGAGAACCAAAGCGGGCAATGGGTGGAGTCCGGGGAGGCAAACAGGTCTACCTGAGCCTGCCCGAACCGCTCCCATAAGAGCTGGACTACGCGGGGGATGGAGTCGCCATTCTCCACGGGGAGTCCCCTGACGAGAGAGCGCATCGGCTGTCTGATTCAGGTTCCCCGGGATGTACGTGGCCCGCAGGGATTTGGTCACCTGCTGACTCCATTGGAGGAGGCGTCGGGCTAGTTGCGACATCTGCCGTGAGCGTATGCCGCCCTGGTGATTGATGTACGCCACGGCAGACGTGCTGTCCGACCGGACTAGCACGTGTCTGTCTTGCACTAGGGGCCGTAGCCTCCTCAGTGCTAGATGAACTGCCAGCAAACTCTAGGCAATTTATGTGCCATCGCAGTCGGGGGGCCCGCCCACCGCCCTGCTACTGCGTGCCCGTTGCACACTGCCCCCCATCCCTGCAGGGAGGCGTCTGTCGTAACCACGACGCGCCTCGAACTCTGCCCGAGCGGAACCCCCGCTCGCAAGAAGGACAATTTTGCCCAAGGGATGAGGGTACGACGGCAGTGGGGCGTGATCGTAATCCGCCTCGTGCCGCGGTGCCGCCGTCCTCGGAACCCGACTCTGAAGCCAGTGCTGTAGCGGTCGCATGTGCATCAACCCAAGCGGGATTACTCCGGCCGAGGATGCCATGTGCCCCAGGAGCCTCTGAAATAGTTTCAGTGGGACCGCTGTGGTCTGCCTGACCAGTGTCAGGCAGTGTAGCACCGACTGTGCACGCTCGGTAGTGAGCTGTGCCGACATGCGGACAGAGTCTAGTTCCATCCCGAGATACGAGATGCTCTGCGCTGGGGAGAGCTTGCTCTTCTCTCGGTTGACCCGGAGGCCCAAACGGTCTAGGTGCCTGAGCACAAGATCCCTTTGCGTACTCAACACATCTCGCGAGTGTGCCAAAATAAGCCAGTCGTCGAGATAGTTGAGTATACGCACGCCCTGTTCCCTGAGGGGAGCTAGGGCGGCCTCGGCAAGTTTCGTAAAAACCCGCGCGGAGACAGGGCCAGACCGAAGGGCAGGACCCAGTACTGATACGCCCTCCCCTCGAACGCGAACCGTAGAAACGGTCGGTGTCGAGGGAGAATGGAGACGTGTGAAAGTACGCGTCCTTCAGGTCGATTGCCACGAACCAATCTTGGTGTCGAACCGACTCCAAGATGCGCTTCTGAGTCAGCATCCGGAACGGTAGCTTGTGCAGGTACCTGTTCAGGACGCGTAGATCCAGAATAGGGCGCAGCCCTCCTCCTTTTTTGGGCACGATGAAGTACGGGCTGTAGAACCCGGAGGACATCTCGGTTATGGGGACGGGCTCGATCGCGCGTTTCGCCAGCAGGGCAGCGACCCCTCTCTCCGAAGCACAGGGGCATTCTCTCCTCGTACAGAGGAGAACAGAATGCCCCGGAATTTCGGGGGGCGCTGGCGAACTGGATCGCATAACCGAGACGGATCGTTCGGTCTAACCACCGTGAAGGGCTGGTATGCGTCTGCCACGCAGCCAAGAACCTTCCCAACGGTAGTAGAGGAACGATCTCCTTCACCGTACCTGGAAGAGCTGGTTCGGTGGATGGCAGAGCGGTCACCTCGCACCGGGACGGATCCCTGGGAGGTTGACGGCTCTGCTGACTTACCTGTCTCGTGGCGCAGGTCGACGCAACGTCGCGTGGAGGTTGTAGCCGTCCGCGCCGTCCATCCTCGCCACTGCGCGCCGGAGGGTGCTGTGGGAGAGGGAAACCCAGGGAAAACAGCTCTCTTAACGAGGAGGTGGGCGCGGGCCCCTGAGGGCCCGGACTTTGTGGAGACGCGACAGGCAGCGTCTCGTACCGACTCGCCGATGGAATGGCCGACGTCGGGCCCGATGTTTTCCCCGGGTTCGTCCCGTCAGGGCCGCTGGGAGTCCTTCCTTGCGGGTCGCTGGCGGGGGGGCGCTCTCCTCCGCGTGGATCTGCGTCTCGGGTGGGCCGTCCTGGGGGAGGGCACGGAACCGGAGGAGCCACAGCAGAGGGGCGGGGCTGTTGGGAAGCAGGCGGCGCGGGGACGTGACGACCGCTGGGTGGTCACACCGCGGCGGGGCAATATCTGCTGTATTGCCTCCGTCTGCTTCTGTACCGCGGAGAACTGCTGTGCCACGTTTCTCCATGGTGTCACCAAACAGCCCTGCTTGCGAGATGGGGGCATCCAGAAGGCGGGCCTTCTGTGCCTCACCCATCTGCGCAAGGTTCAACACAGATGCCTCTCCTGGGCCACCATAGTGGACATCGACCGACCTAATGCGCCTGCCGTGGCCTTCGTCGCTCGCAGCGCGAGGTCTGTGGCAGTACGCAACTCACTCATGCGAGTGGGGTCGGGCTTCCCCTCATCCAGATCCTTCAGGACTTTAGCCTGAAAGACCTGGAGAATCGCCATGGCGTGGAGGGCGGAGGCGGCCTGTCCAGCGGCGTTGTAGGCTTTCGACACCAGGGTCGAAGAGAGCTTACACGCCCTAGACGGGAGTCTAGGTCGACCCCTCCAGGTGGCAGCCGTCTGCGGGCAAAGGTGCACCGCTACAGCACGCTCCACCTGGGGGATGTCAACGTAGCCTCGGGCCGCCCCACCGTCCAGGGAAGTCACAGCCGCCGAGCCCACGAGTGTAGAACGCCGAAAAGGGTGCATTCCACGACCTCGTGAGCTCCTCATGCACCTCCGGGAAGAACGGTACCGGGGTGGTTCGCGGTTTTTGGCCGCGACCCGTACCCAGGTACCATTCGTCGAGCCGTGAGCGTTTCGGGGAGGGCGGGTTAACGCACTGCAACCCGATGCTCACGGCTGCCTGGGCTAGCATGGCCGACATCTCCGGGTCGGTCCCATCACGAGCTCTACCGCCCGTAGACGGGAGCTCGGAGAGATCGTCCCCGTCTGATGCCAGTAGGCAGCTGTCCGATGCCGCGACAGAGATTTCGTCATCATCCCTCTTGCGAGTCTGCCCGCTATGGAACGGTCTACCGCCGTCCATCGGGGACGCACCAGGTGAGCGAACTGGGGTATGGGCGGTTCGCCGAGCCGGAGCTGGCGAAGCGACATCCATAGCAGTCCCCATATCACCCCCGCTGCTCGTCGAGGCGGTCGACTTCGCCGAAGCGGCAGCCGAACTCGCCTGAGAAGCGAGCGGGTTGGCGGCAACAGTTCCGAAGAACGTCGCCAGCCGTGACCGCAACACCTTGATAGACATGTCCTCGCAGATAGAACATGTCGTATCAACGAAACCTGCTTCAGCATGCTTGACGCCCAAACATGTGACGCAGGTTTCATGGCCGTCTGACTCGGGAATGAGTCTGCCGCACCCAAGGACACAGCTGCGAGACATGCTCAGCAGCTGGAGAAATATGCTCTTTTAGTAAAGCTCTGTGGGAGTTTGCCGGGAAGTCGAAGGGAAGGCCGTCTTCACACCAGGGGATCCGCTGCTTCCACGTCGCCGGCAGGAGAAGAAAGACTCTCTCGAAGAAAATAAATTTGCCACATATAGTGCAAAACAGTTCCGAAGAACAAAAGGTGAGTGAATGACCGCCGCCATCTTCCTTTTATACCCGTATGTACGGGGCGGAGACTGGCGTGGGCGTGCCATTCGCCAATCCTATTGGCGTTTAGAAATTCCTCTCGGAGATGATAGGTTCTCAAGATCAAACCCCAGTCGTCTCTCAACACAACGTCGAGAGACCGACTGAAGGGGAACCATTAGTGTATATGATTAATTGTCATTTATTAATTCATCATTACATGTCAGACAGTGACTGTACCTGGTAACGTTTGGAAAGATCGTTCCAGATGTTCTCCTTGACGCTCCTGACGAATGCAGAGTCGTCTGCCTGCACTGTGTAATGTTTGCACAGTTTCTGGAGGATGGGCAATATCTGGCCACAGGTTGGACTTTTTTCGCTAGAGACAGCAAGTGTGGATGTGTAATGCATCCTCATCAGCAGCACAAACTCCTCTGCTTTCCTGAGGTCCTCATTGCCCATTCTGGCCAGTCTGAAACATAAACAAAACAAAAAATATATATTGGCTAAACAACAACATAATCCTTTTAATGGCTTTTAAAGTAATTTTAATTTTTTTCAAACATTATTTACTTCTCCTTCTCCATGGGCTTTCTAAGCCGTTGGTCTATAGCTGCAGCTTGGATAGCAGGAAACTGTTCACAAAATCTCTCCATCATCAAATACAGGGAGTTCCATCTCGTCCTCACATCTAAAATGAGCATGTGCTGGGGCAGCTCTACACACACACACACACACACACAATTATGAGATTACGTTAAACAATATAATATTGTAATACTTTAATTTTTTTAATTGATCCTAATCTGTTAATTTATATGTTACAATTTGTATGTCTTTAGCTTGCAATTAAAGTACAGTATTTAAACAGTAGGCCTATCACTACTTACTGAGGAGTTGTTGCTTTCCTTCAGGACTACTTTAGCCATGTGGGATCTCTTCATCCATACGATCACAGAACGAATCCTTGCTGCCCAGTTGGAAACTGTATTGCAGTTGTACAGCTCTGAGCTCCAAGGTTAAGTGTGTGCGCAAAACATGGAAACTTGATTACATTTAGCGTTTTCACAGCTACATCCATGTTTGCTGCATTCCACGGTTGCTGCCACCACCTTCTCTTTCACTCCAAACTCCTCCAGGATCCCATCAATCTCCTCGGCCACAGCTATCCCTGTTTGAGCTTTGTACACTGCTCTGGTTTGGAGGACTTTTTCTTTACTCTGACCTTCCCTGACATAGTGCAATGTTACGGTGAGGTAGTGGTCTTGACTGAAACTAGTCCATCCATCTGCTGTGATGGCTGCATGTGTGACATGTTTCAGGTCTGTGATCAGATTGCTCTTTCCAACCCCATACCAAGCAGGAATCAGATGATTTGTTAAACTGCCTCTGTTTGGGGCATGTATTTTGGGTTGAGAGTCTTTATCATCTCACTGCAGAAAATATATGGTAGGACTAGGAATTAATAAAACAGAACTATACTGACATAAAAACATGTAACTTTTGGTCATGCATTTATTTTCATTTGAAAAGACATGATGCTGGACGAAATACAGCAAAATAACCAACCGAAATGCAGAGGCATCTACTGTGGCAAACGGATGCAAACCCTTTACCACAAACCTAGTCACTGCTCTGTGACATTCGTTTATCCTCGCCTCGGTCATTTTATTCTTCGCTGCCTCTATAAACGGAGTAGCTAGAGGTGCACGACGAGAGATAATTGCTGCAGCCTCTGAGCCAGCCAGACTCTGATGGCTGTCATCATCATCATCTAAATTTGATTGACAATGGAGATTATTATTCATATAGTAAATGTTTACACAATGAAATGGCGCTCACATTAACCAAATAGAGAAGTTACCTTCGGCATTAATAGCAGATGACGGCTCGTTAGATCCGCTGCTGCTTGACTCACTTTTTGCTGTGTCGCTAAGTAGGAGTGTATCAAACACGCGACAGTCCTGCAAGTGAATTGCGTGCTGTGTGGCCCAAATGTTTTTGCATATTGGAGGTAGTTCCTCCCTTTGCCGAAATTAAACGTTTACATTTGTTGCAAATGACCGCATTGGCGTCTTTTTTTGTAAAATATAACCACGCTTTAGATCGCTTCTGCCTCAATGACATTTTTGCTACGTAACCAAAATAACGCAGCGCGTGTGTGACGTCATGACATCACACACGCATGACGTCGTGACACATTTGCAACGAGCGGAACCGATAAGCGGAATCGTTAAGCAGGTACGCTAATGGTTCCAAGGAATCGATTCACTGGGAACCGGTTCCAAAGAAAACCGGTTCTCGATTCGCATCCCTATGCAGGAGTGAAGTTAATTTGGGCTCGTCGTGTTCTCGAAGCCTGAGCTTTGTGCAGAGAAACACGCGGAGTAGAAGTAGTAGTAGTTTACGTCGAAAACTGCACGGGGTGGGCAGCCCGGGATGTTTCCAGCGCCGTTTTACGTTCTCGCAGCCGTGTCTGCTTCTCTTGTAGTGGCAGATGCAAGCACCTCACACACAATGGACTTGCTTACATAATTCACAACCGGTATTCACTCAGACAGAAGCTATATGGCCCCTTTAAGGAGGCGGAGCCTGGATTCTGTTCCTGTGGTGTTCTTGTGTTTTGGTTGAGTTTTTTAAATTAAACGGGCGGTGTTGGCAGTTGTTATCACACGCTGTTTCCTCGTGTTTCTTTTGTTAGCACAAGTGCTACATTGGTGACCCTGCGTCAGAACAAACTAACGCAAAATGTCGACGGTAGAAAGGTTCAATAAAAGGAAGGAAGGAAGGAGGAGGGAACCGGCAAACATTTAAACATTTAAACATTTAAACATTTAATTAAAGAATAACAACGTAAATAAACAGCCGGCAGCCCCTTACGGACGACTGCCGGCAACACAAACATAAATCAACTTAACATGTGTCCGGGCCCGGTCCTCTCTCTTTGACGGTCCGGTCGCTCGTTCTCTTATGCTCCCGCTCTCCTCCGGGATACGAGACCGGTGCGTGCACAGCTGACGCTCATTAACACTCACTCACGGCCTCGACTCACGGTCTCGCCCTGCCTACTCCACTACATCGACGAACGCTGTATCGCTTAAGCTTCCGGAGTTTTGGGAGCAACAAGCGCCTGTGTGGCCCAAGCCGAGGCTCAGTTCGCTTTACGAGAGATAACCGGGGACGACACGAATACTACTATCTGGTTGCAGCTCTCAACAGTTCCACAGCCGCACGAGCGTTAAGCATCCTGGAAAATCCCCCAGAACGACACAAATACGCTGCACTAAAGACTTTCAGTTTATCAGAGACCGACAGAGCACGTCGTTTGCTTTCGTTGCCAGGTCTCAGAGATTCCCGTCCGTCCGAGTTGATGGATCACATGCTAGCACTGCTCGGTGAGCATAAACCATGTTTCCTGTTTAAAGAGTTGTTCCTACAACAGTTGCAACAGAACGTTCGCACCACTCTTGCAAACAGCACGGTGTGACTGACTACAGAGAACTAGAACAGCTGGCGGACGAATATCACACATTTTGTGTGACACGGGAGCACAAGTTAGCGTGATTCCTGCATCACCGGTGGACAGACGATCAGGCGAAACTGGCACACCACTCGAAGCGGCCAACCAAGTAAAAATTAAGACATGTGGGAAACGGCTAGTCCCACTGTCTTTCATGGGAGTTTGTTTTGGCAGAGGTGAGCAGGCCCCTCCTGGGCGCAGATTTTCTGTGTTCTAATGGACTGTTGGTCGATGTAAAGAACTGTTGCTTAGTCACTGCGGAAGGTTTCAATGTGTTACCTTGTTCACAAAGCACTTTTGCCACAACCACGCCGTCTAGCGCGTTGACCGGGGAGTGTGAGTTTGCTCGAATACTCAGTGAATTTCCCAATCTCACTAAACCCACTTTCTCATCAGCCTCAGCCAGCCATGGGGTCGTACACCATATTTCGACGTCTGGACCTCCAG
>VCII01000486.1:0-30371 GCA_006030095.1 Triplophysa siluroides | reverse complement strand
TCATGATGTCCACTCAGAGAGGAAAAGAGCAATGTTAATCCCCCCCGAACATTCCTCATGCTTTCATGGTGCTTGCACTGGTTGCCATGGCAGCTGTTGTCTCGCTCAAACATCTTGGTTAAGTGTTGAGTTCCAAAGTAAAGGCACCTCTGTGTCTCACGCAGAACACTTGATCGACCATGCCTATCAGCCGCTTAACTACAGTAAGATGTGTGTTTAACAACTCTTAACAAAATGTATTTGGGTCTTCATAGAAAATTTGATGAAATGCATACTATACATACTGTATTGACCAAAGAAGGTGAAGATTTAGGCCTTAGCTTGTTGTTTCTACCATATTCATTGTAAAGCTAAGCATTACTTTTCAGATTAATTTTATACGAGAGGGACATTTTTCCAAAACTTTTACTACACAATTTAATTTTCCATTTTATTTCAGTACAATAATTTCCATTAAAAAAGTATTAATATTCCAGTTATATAACTACTTTACCACTTTTTTGGAAACATTTTATACGATTTACACAGTGAACCACAGATTCTTTTTCAAATTCCTTGTCTCAATTATTACACAAGTTTATTGCTTTGAGATATTGGAGAATTATTTCATATATTTCTATTGTTATATTTGTAACGTAGTGCAAATAGGTGATGTACTTTTATAGGTTTTGATTTCATTTTTAACAGACCAAATTGTTTTTTTTTATATTTTAAAATAATAGCACACAGGACACACAGTGACTAAAAATGGTAACTTTTAAGTTTACCTTTGGCTTCATCAGACAGATATAGTACAGTAAAACAGGACATTTTTGGAACAAAAGGAATATTTTGCAGGCCAGAATTGAACCTGAATGTGGCCACTGTGCCAAGGTTCAGACCTAAACACAAATTAAATCAATAGATCTAAAAAATAGTAATGCTAATATGTATGTATACCTTGGAGTGTGTGATGAATCTGTGAGTGATAAAGTATTCAAATGTTTTTCCATGCATTTGTAATATTGTTGACACACGTGGCAGTACAGCTAATGCAGTAAGTTTGATTGATCACTTTAAATACCTGGTAGGTTTTGTTCTTTCCTGTTTATAATTTACATATGTATAGATTTGATCAAAATAATTTATTGTGATAGAATTACGACGTTTTCAAACTCAAACGGCCAGACATTAACTTTCATTTCTGAGTGTTACTGAAGTTTCAGGTCAATTCAAAGCTTTAAAGAATGAATAACCGCAGTGACACTGCTGCAGGTGTGCTGTGGTTTTTAATTTTTGTTTGCTCTGGGATGAGAAAGTTATCTGGTTACCGATCATTCTTATTGTCCTCCAAAAGCATAGACAGCTCTCCGCCCCAGGCTACCAGAGTCATAATCTTTAATCTAGTCTTTAACCTACAGGAGGAGTTTGTGAGTATTAGATTTAAGAAAATATCTGAAATCATTCTTGTTCAGAAGCTCCTGCGAAGTTATATAAACAAGTATAATATAATTGTAGCTATCATCCCTCATGGAAAGAAGTCGGTAGAATTTTATTAGAAAGAGAGTAGGGTATACCGCAGGGGTCATTAGTAGGTCCATTCCAAGAGTTTTCAGGAATTACATTAATAGTAATTTTGTGTTCGTATTTGCGGTATTACATGATTATTTGACCTGAGTAATGCTTATTTCTAAATCTTCTGTCAGAGAAGCCACTGCAAAGTAAGTCTGGTCCCGTCATTACAGAAATAAGCTGGTCATTTTTGACTTGTTACTCCTTTAACAGCTCAGCATGAATTTTTCAAAAAACAGTCCTTTCCTCAAGAAACGTGTTGAAATAAAACTTTTGTTTTCTGTTTAAACAATTAAGGGAATGTTCAACCTCAAAATGTGACAAACCCATTGTCCATTATCTCTCTTAAAGATACAGACACCAGTGTCGTCAACACTGTCCCCAGAGAACCTACGAGGATCGGGTAGAGGACTGTGCATGAGCTGCGTGGAGCCATGTCTGGACTGTCGGAGCGATGCCTTGTGTCTCACATGCCAGCCTGGATACTTCCTCAACAGTGTGTACTTTGCTTCTTCTGATCACCTCAGTTCGCGCTCATTTTCCTGTCTGATAACCATTGCTGTTTTAGTGACTTCCCTTTGAGCGTTCATAGTAGAGCCTCTCATCATTATTGTAGTATTAAGAGATAAAATGTAAACCTCTTTAAAGCCATATTTAATTCCTCAGATTTTAATGCTGTACGTTATCTCGCCATGTGATGCAAATATGGTTGATGCACAATCGGCTCAGGTCAGGTGTTGTCAAGTTTCTGCATGCATACAAAATTTGTGTTTGAGGATTTTGCATGTGCTGTATATAATGGGCATGACACTTTTACCAAAGTGGCCAAACCATACAATGAATTAGACTTTTTCTGAGTTAACCCCATGACCTTGCCGTTGGTAGTTCCATGCTCCACCGGGAAGGCTAGATTTCCATGTAGGAATATTTCCTGTGTTTTAGCTCAGGCTCCCACTTCTCTACGTCTGGCTCTCCATGCCAAGCACTGTTTAGGATCCAGTTTCTGATGATCTGGGTCATTATTTCATGGCTGGCCAGTCATGTAGAATGTGAAGAGCGTGTGGAAAAGACACACAAAGAGAGATAAATGGAGACCTTCGCAGATAAAAAGAGACTTGTAGGTTTATAGAAATGTCAAACGTAAATGTATTATATTAGTCACTATTGAGAGTGGGATCAGAGGAGGACAAAACTTTCATTTTTTTTACTCATTTATGACTTGTGACCAGTGTTTAAACCAATATTTATTGTGCAAACGTCTATCAAACAGATCAAATGTATTTCAGTAGATGTCTGTGGGAGTCCTTTTAAAGGTTATTTCCATATTCTACTCCTCAGATGGCAGCTGTGTTAAAGAGTGCTCATCAGACACATATAAAGACACCAGAGGGTGGCGATGTCAACCCTGTCACAGCTCCTGTTTGACATGTCATGGACCTGGAGTGAGAGATTGTGACAGATGCAGTGGCTGGAGCCGTCCGGTGTATGGAAAATGTCCAGTGATCACCTGCCCTGAGGGACAATATGTTGATGGTAAAAAGCAAAGGAGTCTTTCACTTTGATTCACGTTTCCAATGAAGCTACGTTTGCTATTAAAGGGACAGTTCACCAAAAAATGACAAATCTGTCATCATTAACGCACCCCTTGTCATTTCAAACCTGTATGATTTTCTTTAATTTCGCAGAACACAAAAGAATACATTTCAAGATGGGTTGGTCACCGAACAGCGGCGGCACCCATTCACTTCTATTGTATGGACACAAATCCAATGCAAGTGAATGGGTACCAGCTGCCAACATTCTTCAAAATATCTTCTTTTGTGTTCCGCAGAAGAAAGAAAGCTATACAGGTTTGAAATGACAAGAGGGCGAGTAAACGATGACAGATTATAATTTCCGGGCAAACATCACTTCGAGATGTCAGATGTGAGTCTGCCCTCTGCTGGACATATTTTATTACTACACCCCTGTTATGCACATTCAGTCATACTGCTAAAAGGATGATTGTGCTGCTTAAATAACACACGTTTTCATAACACCATTCATATAAGTACTGTGATAAATATAAGTGGTCTATTCGTTTTTTAAGGTTGAAAAAGATGGTGTAAATAGAGCTATTTGCATTTAAAAAGGTATGTTGAAGTTGATGTAATCCTGCCCTCTATTGGACACCTGACACTACTACACCTTAAATTGTATTCCTTCGCTAATAAAACGCTGATATTGTGCAGTAACCAATATACCATCTTCTTTCTTCCACAGGTGAGAGTCGTACCTGCCTTTATTGCGATCCGTCCTGCAGGACATGCTACGGTCCTAGAGCTCAGAACTGCATCACCTGTGCTACCGGTAACGTATATTTTGTAAGTCGCTTTGGATAAAAGCGTCTGCTAAATGACAAAATGTAAATGTATAGGTTAGCTTTCCCTTACCTCCAACATGATAAACAGATCTTAAATCACCATTTTCTTTAAGTTTGACACAGTGCCGCATTATTCGTTTTTTTTAACTCAGTTGGTGGTAGTTGTGTATTTTGAATCAGGGAACACAAAATGATTAGACACAACTGATAAAAAAATAAGCAACTTGTAAGCTGCTTGGATAAAGGCATTTTAATGTCCAGATGCATAAATGTAAATGTAATTATTTTTATTTTTTTATGTTTAAGTTTTTACTTCAAATGGATACAGTCAGCAATATCTGTTTATGACAACATCCCTTTTTACACAATTTAACGACAGAATAATTTGCCAATAACACAGTTATGAGAATAAATATCCTTGGACCCCTTTGAGCTTTTTACGTTTCAACACTGAGCTATTTACAAAAGAAGGGGTGTGTTGGTCACATCAGTGGGGAAAACAAAACAAAACAAAAATGATTCTACAACAAAAATATTAGGTTTATATATGTACTCAATCCATTTAGTAGAAAAATCAACAAATAAGACACAACATTTTGCATTGTAAATACTCTTCGAAACATCAGTCCTTTGTGGAGGGTATGGTGTATACCTACATCGAGTTTGGCTGATGCAAGAATTATTTTAAACATATATTTCTTACACTCTTTATCCAAGACATCATTGAGATATTACCCAAATAAAGTGCCTGGAAATTAAAATCAATTGGCGTTATTTAAGTTATTTGTTATTTGTTATTTGACTGAATCAAAATGATTTTATTTATACCGCATTGAGACATTTTCATTTTTACTTTGTGGGAAATGGCTGATTTATTATGGCTGATGCATATCTCTAATTCTGAGTGAATCTCAAACTCTCTTTCTTGTGATGTTATTTGCAGGGTACATGTTGGAGGCACAGGATGTAGTGTGCGTGGGCCGCTGTCCTCTGGGTTTTTATGGGAACAGCAGCAGTCTGATATGTGAGAGATGTTCTGCTAACTGTGAGGCGTGTGAGAGCAGAGAAGAGTGTGTGAGCTGTAGTACAGACTCCTACCAGCTCTATCTGTTCCAGGGCAGCTGCTATTCAAACTGTCCAGAGTGAGTCCTGGTGTCTTACACTTTCATGCTCTAAACATATAAACCTCCTGCCACATGCTAGATAAACATTAGTCATGATACAATTGCATCAGATATTAAAATAAAGAAGTCCTTTGATAATTATTTGTTTGATTAAAAATTGACACGGATATTAAAGCCAATATTTGCCTAAATTAACTGAACCGGAGGCTGTCAGTCACATTGTTCAGAAAGCCGGTGCTGGAAAACTGAATCTAAGTTGTGTCTGTTGTGCTTTGTCTCAGTGGTTATTTCGAAAGCGAGCTGGGAACATGTGAAGCCTGCGATGACCTCTGTGTGACCTGTGACGGCTCAAGCACGCAGTGTCTTTCATGTAGAGAAAGCCTTCATCTGGCCAACGGGCAGTGCAGGCAGAACTGCGCCCCCATGAGTTACGTGGGGGAAGACGGCTCTTGCAAGCGTTGTGCTCCTCATTGCGATTCTTGTACCAGTTCTGACACATGTAAAAGTGAGTGACTGTTATTGTTGCGTGTTTAACCGAAAAGGGAAATGATGTACTACGCCATTAGCGTGTTTTCGATTATATTTTAACATGTTTTTAGCATGTACTGTGGTATTCGTTTAAGGAACTTACACCATGACACATGATAATAATTCACTAATGCTACTAATAGCATATCAAAGTATAGTTTTTGTAAAGATTTACATACATCGTTATTTTATGATGTGGTTAAAGAAAGATGTAGGATGTACATCATTTACTCACCTTCGAATCTATACATTTATTTGTTCGGATGAACGCAGAGAAAGATATTTGGAATGCTTGTAACCAAGCAGTTCTTGGACCCCATTGTTTGGTTGAACACAAAAGAAGATATTTTGAAGAATGTGGGAAACTGAACAGTACTGGGGCACCATTGACTACCATAGTAGTTTTTTTCCTACTACGAAATCAGTAATTAAGATAAAACAGTCTACTTATCTCGATAATAATGATTCAATAATTCTTTATTTCACGATATATCAAGCTGTCAGGTACGTTTGTAAAATTCTGTGCAAAATATGCAGCTTTAAGGAAGTGGTTGAGAAATTAAATGACCTGTTTAACCTTCTACCGTCTACTCTATAATTTTCCTTCTTGTTTCATAGAAAACACGAGACATTTGTCAGTAAGCAATCAAAACCAGTTTCAAAGAACAAAGTAAAAAATGTTCCTCCAGTAATGTTACCTTGTGCGTGCATCATAGAAACATACACAGGTAAACACATGATATTGAACCGCAGCTGATGTAAATAAATCATGCTTTCAGGGTGCAGCTTTCTCTATTTGCTTCTCAACGATGAATGTAAGGCCGTCTGCCCGAAAGGCTACTTTGAGGATTTGGATCAGGGCATTTGCGTGAACTGCCATCCCACCTGCGCCACCTGCTCTGGACCTCTCTCAGACGACTGCGAGACCTGCGCTCCTCTCACCCCAAAACTCTACGAGGGCACGTGTTTGGAGGAATGTCTGGCGGGCACATATTACCACACATCTGATAAGGAATGCCAGGGTGATGTATCAACTAACAGTTCTGTAAGATAAGATAAGAAATGTCATCCAAGCTGTTTGCGAAATGCTTGTTACACATCATCTGGATCCTGAACGTGGCGTTTATAGTATCCGGGTTGGAAGTGTTGATAGATCTTACACACACATTTTTTCTGGCTTAAAGCATCTGCTAAATAAAAAATATTTTTTAAATGTATTATCTGCTGTTTTTACTTAATTTTTTGGGCTCTATAGAGTGTCACCAAACCTGCGCCCATTGTGAGGGTCCTGAGCCCACCCAGTGTCTCCAGTGTGAAAAGGGTCTGGTGCTGGACCCCAACACCATGATGTGCGGGGTCACCGGGGATTCCGACTGCCCGCTCAAAACGTTTCTTCAAAACAACCAGTTCACATGTCAAGCGTGTCATCACCTTTGCCAGTCCTGCGAGGGACCGGGGCCCTTTGACTGCCAGACCTGTGCCCTGCCCTATTACCTTCACAGTATGACCTTTATCCAAATATTAATCTTCCTGCCAACTCATTCCTTTGATATACATTTTTTGTTGAGAATCAAAGCGTCCGATGACATTGTATGTAAGGTTGGAAGTGTTTATACTAGGTTTAAATGTTCATAAAATGGGCTTTGGCTTTTACTGCCTCAAGTTTTGCTTGCTTAATCGATTCGGCTTAGTGGTGGTGTTCGTGTTTGCGTTTCAGACGGATCGTGTGTGAGCAAGTGTCCGGCGGGCACTTACAGCGCCCACGAGGAGGCAGATGGGGTAGAGCTGGGTTTCTGTATGCCCTGCGATCACGTGTGCGCAACATGCACGGGAGCATCTTCCCGAGACTGCCTGAGCTGCGCGCCGGGCTACCTTCATCTGCTTTCTCATCTCTGCGTGAGCCACTGTCCTACGGGGTAAGAGACCGCTTCATGTAGTCGCAAACTTTGTCCCAAATGATGGGCTGAACGGCTACATGGAAGCATTAACTGTTTTGTTAACTGTTTGTTGATAAAAAACTTTATTACTGGAAAGAGGTGTTTTTATGGGACGACTGTACGGTAAGTCCAAGAATCTTGCCAGGAAGCTGTAATAGACCTCGATGCCACATTATAAAGCCAACACATGCTATTGATTGAGCTGTGATGAGCAAACATTGACAGCATTCTATATGTCAAAGGTGGTAAAAGCAAATAATAATTTCTGTTGAACTGTTGAAACATGGCGTTACTTTAATGACAGTAATGGTAAATAGCATAGATAACGCTTCTGTTCAAAGAAAAAGATCAGATAACGGTAATTCACAAACATATCATCTCCCCTATGAATCAGCATTGCTTTAATGGTCACGTGTTAAGTTAAGGAACAGTTCACACTAGAATAAATGTTTTGCCATTCATTTATTATACCATCCTGGGTGTACACGTCCTTCTGGCGAACACATTTGAAGTAATAATAAGTCTGTTTAGGCTTTGTAACGGAAGTGAATAGACACCCACTACAAAAAGCAAATGTAGTCATGTTTGGACCTGAACAAGATTATCACTGTTCTCACTCGTAATGGCCGCACGCAAACTCAACGAATCTCAAGGTCACAAGACACGGGACAACCAACGAGATTCAAAAGGTGAGATTTGTTGAGCTTGTTTGATACTTTACATATTAAACTTGATGGAGGCTGTATTTCATTTTTTGAGATATTACAGCTCAGGTGAGCTTTGTGAGAGGTGCGATCGTTCCTGTGAGCAGTGCACGGGTCCAGGACCGGATGCCTGCAGGGTGTGCACACCTCCTCTGCTGGACCTGCAGGGCACCAGACAGTGTGTTGAACAATGCCCACAGCGCTTTTATGAGAACGGGCACAGGTGCACGCAGTGCCACACCAGCAGCTGCCAGTCCTGCACAGGTTTTCCCTATTTTAACAGTGCTGCAGACTAACCTCAGACTATTAGCTCATCAAAGAAACCACATTGGCCTTTTATACATGTGCGTGTATTATTTGCAGATAACACCCCACAAGGCTGTGTGACATGTGACTGGGGCAGCGTCCTGCAGGACAGGGTGTTACCCTCGCTGTGAAGAAAGACGATATTACTCACAGGCCGTAAGTACTCATGCAGGGGTTTGTCCAGAAGTTTGTGTACTGATGATTATGCTTTATGACTTCTTATTGTGCGTAAAAGTGTTGTGGAGATTATGGATGTTTAATCATGTTGCTGTAATCTGTTACATTTCATTAATAATATATATTATTTCAAATATATCAAATAGCATGTTTTCCGTATCACAATCATTTTAACATCACTTCGTAACATTAGAAATGCTGAGAAACAGAAATGTAATGAACGGATATTAAAGCTGCAATCTGTAACTTTTGTCTCTATATCACCATTGCTGTTTAAAACATAAAATTGCTGGTTACTACTTTAAGTGCTTTTCTTCTTTTGTTTGCCCTATCAAACCCGTCATAATTTCATTTTGTATAAAAAGCTGTGAAGCGGGGAACAAAAACATGTAAACGGTTTGAAACACTGTTTAAGCACTTGCTCAATAATAGATTTTTGTTTAGTTTTAACCAACAACAGACCCTAAACATGCGGTTTCTGCCAATCTCATATTAATCTTGAGTACCTATAGAGTGGTTTTGCATACTTCGTATCTTCGAAGAGTATTTAGTTTGATCACATTTCAAAAGATAGATAAAGCTGTATGATTATTTCCGAAAACATACGGCGCGTGCAGGGGGGAGGGGTAGGCTGAACTAAAGCACATGTGCACCCATTGCCAACAAAACACAAACATCAGTTTCCCTCACCGCATGCGGTTCATGACCGGCATCTTTTAGCGTTTTATCCACCATTTATATAACATTCATCGCCCCAAATATAGTGAACAAACAAACACCTGAACTTCGCAAACGTATGCTCTCTCTCTCTCCTGCACACAAGTGAAAGTGACGTCTGCGCATGCTCCTTCTCCTGCTCTCCTTGCTGCCGCGTGGGCATGCTGCGTGCTTTTCCAGGAGAATTGTCTAATAAGGGACTAAGAAAAATTGTTATGAAACAGTTTATATGTTACGAAACCTGTACGATCACTGAGGGAGTGTATTGATCACAGAAATACTACGTAATATGCCCAACTTGTTTTTTGATAAGTTGACCACAGCTAGCACGAGAGACAGCACGTTTAACATTTTGAAGAAGTCAGAATGCATGACACATTGTTGCACCACCCCATTAAAAGTACACCATATGACCAAAAACTATGTGGATTACCAAGCACCACACCTTTACATTTCTGTTGAACATTTAATCTCGAAACCATTGGCTTCAATAGAGAGCTGGTCCAGTCTAACAGCTTCCTCTATTCTGGCAAAGTACTGGATAGATTAATTACAATTCATTATTAATTCATAAAGGTTGTTGTGCAGACCAGTTTGTCTACACATTGTCTTGCTGGAACAGGGTTCACTAAAGTGTTTCATAATAGTACCAGGTTCTTTAGAAGTCTATTGTTCATTACGTCCCAGTAAAATAACAATTCCTTTTCATGACCCAACTTTGGATCAAAAAGGGCTGAACCCAACTGTTGGGTTATAAATGAAACTATGCTGGATTGTTATTTGTTCCAACCGAAACTTTTCTTTCGGTTAATTTAACCCAACAGGTTTGTTAAGTTAAGTTTGTACCTTTTTAACTCAAACCTTTTTTGTACCTAAAAATAACCCAGCCTTTTTAAGAGTGTTGGGTTGTAGCAACGTAGCATTTTTATACTGCTTGCAATCTAGATATTTGAAAATAAAAAGGAATAATGTTCGATTTTGTGTTTCAGTGGTAGTTAAAGGAAGAACACACACATTTCTGTGACATCGTTGACTACCATATTATGACAAATTTAAATGGTAGTCAAAGATGCCCCAACACTGTTTGCTTTCCTACATTCTTCCAAACATCATTCAACAGAACAATAAAAAATGATAGGCCTAGAATACATTATCCTACTCTGGTGGGAAAATGTGATTTATTAACATTCTTGATGACAATGATGACAGAATTTTCATATTTAGGGGGAGTTTCCCTTTAACATTTAACCCTAAAGGCTAATGATTCAAATTTGGTTTCCTGACATAAAAAAATTTGCCGATGCTTGTAAAAAACTGTATTATTATTATTAATAATATTAAAAAATGATAGTTCAATAAATGTCAGCCAACAATTGCCTTGCAAGCATAGAAATTCTATCAATACATAAAGAGAAAGAAGGCTGGATAAGAATGTCAACCTTGAAGACAAAGCTGTATATAGACTCTAATCCAGGGGTCTCAAACTCAATTTACATAGGGGCCGCTGGAGATAGAGTCTGGGTCATGCTGGGCCACATTAAGTATTCCACAAAAAAAGGGTTTCAATTATTCCAAAAAAGAGGAGCACAACTTATCCGGTCTTCTCGATCTTTATTATTAACAGTTCCTCAACATGAATGTTTCTACTCATGACATATTGAGAAAGCAAGAGAGAATAAGAGTAAATAAATAAATAGCGTATGTTGTCAAATCAAATGTGTGTATGGTTAGCCGTTCTCACGATCTGTTAAAGTAACATGTTGCCAGATCTTCATAGATAAAAACAACCAACGAAGACTAACGAAAATAAACCTAAAAAATCCAAATAGGTTATATTTTATAAGATCACAAAAACTCAAATATCCGTAACCGAGCAATTTTTATACAAATAAAGTGCTGACATTTATGAGCTAAAGACCAAATATCAAGCATAAAAAGCACTTCAAAAATAAATGAACATGGCAACATTTCAAAGGACTGCTGGACTTCCACTAATGAACATTCAACCTGAGATTAAAATGAACTGCGAGGAGGTGCTTAAACAGTTGTGGCATTTCTTGAGTATTTGTTTATGCGTGTGTGAGAGCTTTATATTGGGTGGGGTTTCTGTGTGTACCCTGAGATAAAATCCTGCGGACGCCCCTGACTTCAGTCATATAGAAAGTGAAAGTAAAAAAAACTAGTTTTCTAACGCTGCATTAACAGCGCATATGCTAAAAAGGTTGGAGACCCCTGCCATAAGAGATAAAAAAATAAAAGCGTGGCAAGAAAAAGGTGCGTTTGAGAACAACGTGCGGGCCGCACTAACACTAAACTTTGATGTCAAGTAGAGGGCCACAAAATATCATCCCGCGGGCCTCAATTGGCCCCCGGGCCGCGAGTTGGAGACCCCTGCTCTAATCTATTCTGTTCCTCGCATAAAGTGTTAAGTCATGACAGCACCTTTGTGACATTCATCAGAAGTTTCGTTGAAGGAACTTATATTGTTTACTTCCAAGGTCTGCACAGAGTAATATTTGACAAATATTAAATAAGAAAACTGTAGATTGTCTTGATAATATAAGAAGGAATAAGGAACCAATAATAAGGATACATTTTACATCCTGTACGCATAAATGTTATGCAGAAAAGCAAATGTTAGTTCAACTTCAGCTTCCAAACCTAAATATAAATGACACATACAGTTGTGTTCAAAATTATTCAACCCCCAATGCTGTAAATGGTTTTAGGGAATTTAGTGTACATTTGTAATTGTATTCAGAATGAAATCCTACAAGGACTTCTTAAAGAACCATATGCAACTAAAATGACATCAATTAGTTTTGTAATACAGTAGTAAATGTTTCTTTTGTGAATTCTTCATTGACATAATTATTCAACCCCTTAAAGACTACCATTCTGAAGAACAGAGGTTCAATGAAGTGTTTTCAATCAGGTATTGAAAACACCTGTGGATATCAGGGAGCAGCAATAAAGCCTAATAAGCACCAATTAGGCAGCTTTAAAATGACTGTGATACTCAGCTCCTTCTAGACATTTACTGGTGTGGTTACAAACATGGTGAGGTCAAGAGAATGGTCCAGGAAGACAAGAGAACAGGTGATTACTCTTCACAGGAAGGGCAATGGCTATAAGAAGATTGCAAAGATGTTAAACATACCAAGAGACACCATAGGAAGCATCATTCGCAAATTCAAGGCAAAGGGCACTGTTGAAACGCTACCGGGTCGTGGCAGAAAGAAGATGCTGACTTCGACTGCTGTGCGCTACCTGAAGCGTAGAGTGGAGAAAAGTCCCCGTGTGACTGCTGAGGAACTGAGAAAAGATTGTCAGATGTGGGTACTGAAGTTTCTGCTCAGACAATACGGCGCACCCTGCGTAATGAAGGCCTCCATGCCAGAACTCCCAGGCGCACCCCCTTGCTGTCCCCAAAGAATAAAAGAGTCGACTGCAGTATGCCAAAAGTCATGTGGACAAACCACAGATAGTGTTCTGTGGACTGATGAAACAAAATTAGAACTGTTTGGGCCCATGGATCAACGCTATGTTTGGAGGAGGAAGAACAAGGCCTATGAAGAAAAGAACACCTTGCCTACTGTGAAGCATGGCGGGGGGTCAATCATGCTTTGGGGCTGTTTTGCTTCTGCAGGTACTGGGAAGCTTCAGCGTGTGCAAGGTACCATGAATTCTCTTCAGTACCAGGAGATATTGGATGACAATGTGATGCAGTCCGTCACAAACCTGAGGCTTGGAAGACGTTGGACCTTTCAACAGGACAATGATCCCAAGCATACCTCCAAGTCCACTAGAGCATGGTTGCAGATTAAAGGCTGGAACATTTTGAAGTGGCCATCGCAGTCACCAGACTTAAATCCGATTGAGAACCTCTGGTGGGACTTAAAGAAAGCAGTTGCAGTGCGCAAGCCTAAGAATGTGACTGAACTGGAGGCTTTTGCCCATGATGAATGGGCGAAGATACCCGTAGATCGCTGCAAGACACTTGTGTCAAGCTATGCTTCACGTTTAAAAGCTGTTATTGTCATGATTCCACCTCTTCTGGTTAGGTAATTCTTGGTCTTGAGGTGGAATCATACAGGATCCTTTGTTTCTCTAGTCTGCGTCATCGTTCCTACCCTCCTGTTTCCTAGTTTGTGTTAATTAGTTTATCCCTTGCACCTGTTCCCTCTTGATTTGCTCCCCTTTAAAACATCCTTGTGTTCTTTGTCCTGTCTGGTTCATTGTATGTATGTATGTAAGTGTTACCTTACCTGTGGTTGTATGCTGTGCCTGTGAAAGTCTACTGTTTCAAGTTCCTTGTCTCCCGAGTTCCTGTTTCCCTTGTCATAGTAAGTGTTAGTTTAGTGTTTGTTTCCAGTGTTTGTTTTCTTAGTCTAGTGAGTCAGTGTCCTTGTTTTAGTTTTAGTTTCCAGTCTTGTTTTCCCCCTTGTGGGTTTTGTTTTGCCTGTTTTGTATAGTCTTGTCCTGTTTAATAAATACCCCTGTTAACCCCTTCACCTCCTGTGTCTGCCTGCAATTGGGTTCTACCATAGAGATCCATGACAGAATGAACCAGCCAAACCGAACCCAGCAGGCAGTAGCCAACGACACGAACCGTTGGTCATGCACCTCCAACCCAGTGTGGTGGGAGGCGATTGCCTCCCAGTCACACGCTGGAGGCGGTCCGTTCCCGGCCCAGTGCCATAGGCCTCTGCAGGACTATGCTCGGGAGGTCGAGGCCAGGAGGGCGTCTGTACCCGAGGTGCTGGTGAGTGCCTACCTAATGGCCGGGATGGACAACCCACCATCTTTTCCTGAACGGGAGGAGTTGGTTTATCAGCCGTTCCCACAGTTAGTGGAACGGCTGCAGCTTCGAGAGGAGTGTTACCAAGACTCCTCTCCCAGCTGTTGTCCAATCTCCTCCCGTCCGGGGTTGGGGTCCATTCCGGAGGACCGTGTGGTGGGTACTCTCACCTTGGGGAATTCCACACAGTCTTCCTCCTCACCTCCTGTAGCCCCTCTGCCGCCGACGGACCTCGGTGGCAAACGGGGGAGACGGGAATCCTGGGGGTCCTCGTCGGAAGCCTCCAATCCCGAGCCGCCCACCCCATTCACCTCGTTTCTTCAGCCGACCACCAGGGGTGGCTCGGCTGAAGAGGAAGAGGCAACGGAGGGCAGCTCAGAACCAGGGGGTCCCGAGTCGAGTTCCCGAGTCCGGAGGTCCCGAGTCCGGAGGCGGTGGTCCGAGTCCGGAGGGAGTCGGAGGTCCCGGTGGTCCGAGTCCGGAGGTCCCGAGTCCGGAGGTCCCGAGTCCGGAGGTCCCGAGTCCGGAGGTGTCAAGCCCCAAATATTTTTTGGGGGGGCGCCGTGGGGATGTGACGGTCCGTGCGGCCTACCCGGCCGCAGACTCTCCCCAGCAACCGGCACCAAGCCCGGTCCAGCAGCCGGCACCAAGCCCGGTCCAGCAACCGGCACCAAGCCCGGTCCAGCAACCGGCACCAAGCCCGGTCCAGCAACCGGCAACAGCAACCGGCACAGAACGCTGCCCAGCGGCACAGCGGCCCAGCCGATGTCCAGCCGGCATTCCAGCCGGCCGTCCAGCCCTTGTCCTGCCCGGCATTCCAGCCGGCCGTCCAGCCCTTGTCCTGCCCGGCATTTCAGCCGGCCGTCCAGCCCTTGTCCTGCCCGGCATTCCAGCCGGCATTCCAGCCGGCCGTCCAGCCCTTGTCCTGCCCGGCATTCCAGCCGGCCGTCCAGCCCTTGTCCTGCCCGACATTCCAGCCGGGCCGTCCGGCATTCCAGGCATTCCAGCCGTCCCGTCCGGCATTCCAGCCGGTGTCCCGTCCGGCATTCCAGCCGGTGCCCCGTCCGGCATTCCAGCCGGTGTCCAGCCCTACAGTCCTGCAGGGGACTAGGACAGTTCCCCCAAGGACTTCCCCACCCAGCCCTACCCCTTCTGGACTTCCTATGTTCTCTTGTTTGCCCCCACCCCCCCTCCCTTTTTTGTTGTTTCTATTGTCACACCCGAGTCCTCTCGTTGTCATGTCATGTTTGCCCCTTATTTTGTTAACCATGTCTCTCTGGGTCCTGTCTTTGTCTCAGTCTCTCTTGTCTTGTTTGTGCCTTTGAGGAGCATCAGGTTGCTGCTCCTTAAGGCGGGGGTCCTGTCATGATTCCACCTCTTCTGGTTAGGTAATTCTTGGTCTTGAGGTGGAATCATACAGGATCCTTTGTTTCTCTAGTCTGCGTCATCGTTCCTACCCTCCTGTTTCCTAGTTTGTGTTAATTAGTTTATCCCTTGCACCTGTTCCCTCTTGATTTGCTCCCCTTTAAAACATCCTTGTGTTCTTTGTCCTGTCTGGTTCATTGTATGTATGTAAGTGTTACCTTACCTGTGGTTGTATGCTGTGCCTGTGAAAGTCTACTGTTTCAAGTTCCTTGTCTCCCGAGTTCCTGTTTCCCTTGTCATAGTAAGTGTTAGTTTAGTGTTTGTTTCCAGTGTTTGTTTTCTTAGTCTAGTGAGTCAGTGTCCTTGTTTTAGTTTTAGTTTCCAGTCTTGTTTTCCCCCTTGTGGGTTTTGTTTTGCCTGTTTTGTATAGTCTTGTCCTGTTTAATAAATACCCCTGTTAACCCCTTCACCTCCTGTGTCTGCCTGCAATTGGGTTCTACCATAGAGATCCATGACAGTTATAACTGTAAAAGGATGTTGTACTAAGTACTAAGATTGAATGTCACTTGGGGGTTGAATAAAACTGATAATGATGTGAGCTCAGAAAAGACATTTGTGGTTATTTCATTATAAATGTTATGTTATATTTGTCTGACCTACACGTGCCTCTTTGATTTAATTGTAAGCAGGATGACTGAATGATCATAATCAATGTCAAACCGACCAAAACAATCAATTTCAGTGGGGGTTGAATAATTTTGAACACAACTGTATGTAAACTGCACAATGACAGCATTTATGTTTAGAACATACAGCCTATGAATATCCACATGTTGATGCATATCAGTGTTATATTCAATATCAATAATTACAGTAAAAATCTGTTATAATCAATAATAACCGATGCTTCATGTTCATGTAAACCTTAACTTGCTAATATTATTATATAAAATAATAATAACTAATTTCACTGCACATGTGTTTCTTGATGTGTTAGGGGGTTTGTGAGCCCTGCGATGACTCATGTAAACACTGTTCCGGAGCTGGACCGCAGAGCTGTCTCACATGTCACCCGGGTTTCGCTCTGCATGTCAGCGACAGTCAGTGTTTGCCTTGCTGCCCGTCTGGGGAGAGAGCGAGGAACTGTTGTATCTGCGATTCTGGCTCCGGTAATGCACTTTTACTGATTTAACTTTCAAATTGTGTAATGTAAGGACATATTTTGGTGTAAAGTAATTTGGCCTCTTACAATTAGCGAATCATTGGACATTGGAGAGGGTCGCAAAAATCACGATGTCATAATACACAAATAAGATTGATCATATTTGCAATATTATAATGCTAGCTCACAATTAAGGTTTAATTATGTATTTATGTATAATTTACTGTGATTACCATGGTAAGTACATTCAAATAAAATAGTGTTACTGACAGTGTTACCTCTCGAGTAGCACAGTATAATAGCTGTATAATATCATTCTTTTAAAACAAAGATGCACTATTTTAGAAATTTCGTCATTGAACTTCCTTTCATTTACCTTAAGAACGTACTCATGTTTTGTCTTAAGACCATTTTTTTAATGTTAAGACTTAAACGTCTCCTCGTTCTTCTGCTTTCTTCACAGCATTGTGTGTTGAGGCCCCTACACAAAATGAGAACCAGGATGAGATGGTTCGCAGGTCCCAAGCGATACAGCACACATCCGCGGCCTTACCTGCCGCTCTTCTGCTAGCTGCGGTCCTGGTACTTGTTGTGTTCGGCCTGGTCCAGGCCCGGGCCAAGAAGAGGTTATGCTGGAGACGGAGCTACGAAAGGCTGAGCGGGGTGGCCACCGCACAGCCTAACAATAGACCCATGCCTCATGGAGTACCGGAACCAGACGACAGCGGAGATGAGGCGGATGTGGTTTACACCAGCCGAGACGGATCTGTCTATCGCCGTTACGGTTTTATCCCTGAACCGGATACGGAGGAGGAGCAGGACGAAGATGAGGTTAATGAAAACACACATCTGAATAGAGCCTAATATGCGGTCACTCTACAATTGAGTTTTACTAATGTTTTACACGCACAGTTCTGTGGTGAAAACCCATTTGATTGGAAGATGGTAAAGCTGGATAAGTCTTAGTAAACATGATACCTTTTTATGTTTATTTTTTCCTATATTGTATATATTTATATGGCTGTGCAGAATGTCTGTTTAAATGATGATTTTATGTCATGATCAATACACAGGCGAGACCCAATTGCGGGGTGAACAAAAGGTTTTATTGGAGAGACAAAGTCAGTAGCACAGTGAAAATCCAAAAACTCAGGGCTTTATCCCCGTGAGACGAGGCAGACTTCCGGATACCGGTAGACCGGTAGTTGAGGCGCAACACAACTCCGTGCGAGACTGGATCCCGGTCACTGGCAGACGTGTAGAAGAGGCTCAGCTCAATCCCGTGTGGTGTTTCGTGAAACACGGAAGAGAAGTCCCGGGGCTTCGGATCGAGCTGTAGGAGTATGCCCAACAGATTAGACAAAGACGGCAGATGCCACCGGGGAGAATACTCACAGGCAGGCGTGGGAGCGTGGAGAGAAACTCTAGGAACTGTGACAAGGTAGTACACGACAGACTAGACAGGAACGATCTAATGACTTCTCTTTAGACGAGCCGCAGCTACGTCTAGGGCAGTCTGAACTGGCAAGATACAATGCAACGGTCAGACAACGGACAACAGATACAGAGGGATAATATAGGAGATTTAACGAGATAACATGGTTAACAGGTGCGAAGGAGTAAATTAGCTAGGAGTGAAATACTAAACAGGTGTGTGAGCATGAGTGGAAAATCACCCGTGTAGGGGAATCCTATGGGAACACGGGGCGGGGAGACAGACGTAGACACTGAGCACGCGGTTAGCGGGTAGCCAGCCTCGTGCTCAACAAACAACACCACACACCCACGTGCAGAAGAAGTCCCGAACTGACCAGGGTCGTGACAGTACCCCCCCTCTCCACCAGCGCCCCTAGGCGATCAGGGAGGGGGCTTACCTTGTCTCCGGTGGAAATCCATGATCAACGACCGGTCCAACACATCCCGCGAGGGAACCCACGACCTTTCTTCTGCGCCATAACCCTCCCAGTCCACTAGGTATTGGAAACCCCTACCCCGACGGCGGACATCAAGTAACTTCTTGACGGTATAAGCGGGGACGCCGTCCACCAGACGAGGCGGGGGGGGGTGGGTTGGGAACTGGCCGGATTGATGGGAGAGGTGACAAAAGGCTTGACCCTGGAAACGTGGAATACAGGGTGAACTCGACCAAGAGTCGGAGGGAGCTTGAGTCGTAAGGCTACCGGATTAACCACCTTGGTGATCCGGAATGGCCCTATGAACCTGGGCGCCAGCTTACGAGAAGGCGTCCGGAGAGGAGGTCCTTGGTAGAAAGCCATACCCGTTGACCACACACATAGGCAGGGGGAGAGATCCGGGCGGTCGGCCGCTGACTTGGTTCTCAGATTGGTTTGGGCCAAAACCTCTCTGGCCCTCGTCCAGGTCCGATGGCACCGCCGGACGAACGCCAGAGCTGAGGGGACCGCAGCATCGAGTTCCTGGGAGGGAAACAGAGGTGGTTGATAACCGAGTGCACATTCAAAAGGAGACATACCTGTGGCAGAGGCGGGGAGGGAGTTGTGAGCGTATTCCACCCAAGAGAGCTGTTGGCTCCAGGAATTAGGGTTGTTAGATGACAGACAGCGGAGTCTCCGTCCGAGATCCTGGTTGGCTCGCTCACATTGTCCATTGGTCTGAGGGTGAAAACCTGAAGACAGACTCGCTGAGGCCCCGATCTGTCGACAGAACTCCTTCCAAAACCGAGAGGTAAACTGAGGACCCCTATCGGAAACGACATCTACCGGAAGACCGTGCAGCCGGAAGATGTGATCCACCATCAGTTGAGCCATCTCTCGGGCCGAAGGAAGTTTGGGGAGGGGAATGAAATGAGCCGCTTTGGAGAAACGGTCCACCACCGTGAGAATCACAGTGCACCCTCTGGACAGGGGAAGGCCAGTGACAAAATCCAGGGCTATGTGAGACCATGGCCGGGAGGGGATAGGGAGGGGGCGGAGCAGACCTGTGGGTGGACGACGGGTGGTCTTACTTTGTGCACAGACCGGGCAAGCCAACACGAACTGTCTGACATCGTTGGTGGTTGACGGCCCAAAACCGCTGGAATACGGAAGCCAGGGTCCCTTTGATTCCTGGGCCGACCAGCTTTGACGAGTGACACCACTGGAGGACTGCAGAACGTAGAGGAGCGGGTACGAACAACCGACCCGCTGGGCAGCCTTCTGGCACTTGCACCCCCCGGCCGGCCTCCTCTACTCGCCGTTCGATGTCCCAGGCAAGAGCCCCGACGACCCTCTCCCTAGGAAGGATGGGATCGACGGGATTCTCTCTACCTGGTTCCTCGAACAGGCGAGAGAGGGCGTCTGGCTTGATGTTTTTAGAGCCAGGCCGGTAGAGGGTGAAGTGGAACCTGCCAAAAAACAGTGCCCAGCGAGCCTGCCGTGAATTCAACCTTTTGGCTGAACGGACGTATTCCAAATTCTTATGGTCCGTCCAGACCAAAAATGGTTGTGTTGCCCCTTCCAGCCAGTGACGCCACTCCCCCAATGCTAGTCGAACCGCCAGCAGCTCTCTGTTACCGATATCATAATTCCGTTCGGCAGGGCTGAGGCGATGGGAGAAGAAGGCACAGGGGTGCACCTTCTGATCATGGCCGGAACGTTGGGACAAAACTGCGCCTACCCCGACATCGGATGCATCGACCTCGACAATAAATTGGCGATCCGGGTCTGGAAAACAGAGCACAGGTGCAGAGACAAAACGGGACTTAAGTTTATCAAAGGCTACCTGAGCGAGAGAGTTCCAACCAAACGGGATCTTAGAGGAGGTTAATGCAGTGAGCGGTGCGGCCACTTGGCCGAAACCCCGGATGAAGCGCCTATAGAAATTGGCGAACCCCAGGAACCGCTGCAACGCCTTACGAGAGTCGGGAACTGGCCATGTAGCGACAGCCTTGACCTTGGAGTCGTCCGGACCAATGCCCCGAGGAGAGATCACATGGCCGAGGAACGAAACCGTATCGGAGTGGAACTCGCACTTCTCCGCCTTGACAAATAATTGATTCTCAAGAAGGCGCCGGAGGACCTCACGAACATGCTGGGTGTGCTCCTGTAGAGAAGGGGAAAAAATCAAAATGTCGTCCAGGTAGACAAAGACGAACCGATTAATCATATCACCCAGCACGTCATTAATGAGACCCTGGAAGACGGCAGGAGCATTGGTTAGACCGAACGGAAGAACCAAGTACTCGTAGTGTCCTGATGGTGTATTAAACGCCGTCTTCCACTCATCCCCCTCGCGGATGCGAACCAGATGATACGCATTGCGGAGGTCTAGCTTGGTAAAGACCGAGCTCCCTGTAACAGTTCGAAGGCAGACGACATTAAGGTAAGGGGAATTTATTCTTTACCGTAATCTCGTTCAAACCCCGATAGTCAATACAAGGGCGCAGGGAGCCGTCCTTCTTCTCTACGAAGAAGAAACCCGCACCGGCTGGCGAGGAGGAAGGGCGAATGAGCCCGGCATTGAGCGATGTACGAATATACTTCTCCATGGCCTCTCTTTCAGGAGCAGATAGAGAAAATAGTCGACCCCTAGGCGGAGAAGTGCCTGGGAGAAGATCAATGGCACAGTCGTAAGGTCGATGAGGAGGAAGAGACATGGCACGGGACTTGCAGAACACGGTACGAAGATCATGGTATTCCTCCGGGACCCAGTAAGATCGGCAACGTCAACCTGCAACACAGGAAACACAGAAACAGGCGAGGGAGCAGGACCAAGACAAGACACATGACAAGCAGGGCTCCACGCTAAGACAGAAGTGTTTACCCAATCAATGTGAGGATTATGCTGTGTCAACCACGGATGCCCTAATACCAGTGGGGTTGTGGGGGAATCGAGTATGAACAGCCTAATCTTCTCACAATGATTTCCCGAAAGGAAGAGACTTACGTGAGGAGTGGTGTGAGTGACGGTGAACAGTGGCATCCCCGTCAGAGTCACAGCTGAGACGGGTGAAGAGGGACGGCAGGAATACCCCACTTCCGAGCCATGGTAGCGTCCAGGAAGTTCCCCTCAGCACCAGAGTCAATCAAAGCTTTCCCGATGTGGGTAGAGTGACCCGAAGGTAAGACGAAAAGGTAGCATGGTGCGTAGGGATGGAGAGGTTCGATCGATAACGCCCACCCGGACTCTCCTTTCTATGGGTGAGCGCTGGCTTTTACCGGACACTGTGTAACGATGTGGTCCGGTTTACCACAATAGAAGCAGAGGCCATCCACTAAAACGCTGATGCTTCTGGCGGGTGTCAGACGGGAACGGCCGACCTGCATAGGTTCTGCATCTGTCGACGGACGATGTGTAACACTGGTCTCCCGGATGGACTCCCGTCCGGACTCTCCATCAGTCTGCTGGTGGTGGTCTCGACGTCGCCAGGAGGAGGGGGAAGGACGTCTTCGACGACGAGCGTTGAGCCGACTTTCGATTCTCAGACATAGGCATATCAGGTCCTCCAAGTCTCTAGGTGGGTCTAGTGCGGCGATCTCGTCAGCAATAGAGTGGTTGAGACCGTCCAAGAAGCGTGCTCGTAGGGCTTCACTATTCCACTCACATGTCGCCGCTAGGGTCTTGAATTGAATCGCGTAGTCTGTGATAGACGATTTACCCTGGGAAGTGCGAGAGAGTTGAGCCGCCGCCTCATCACCGCGAACGGACCTGTCGAACAGTCTGGTCATCTCCTCACGGAATTCCTGGAAAGAACGGCAGCACGGATCCCGGGACTCCCAGACCGCAACTCCCCACTGACGGGCTTTCCCGGTGAGCAAGGTGAGTACGTAGGCGATCCGAACTTCCTCAGAGCCGTACCGGCGGGGCTGGAGAGCGAATACCAGGGCGCACTGGGAGAGAAATGCTCGGCACGAGTTGGGGTCTCCGTCGTACAATGGAGGACTGTTGGCGTGTGGCTCAGGGTGAAGCGGAGCTCCATGGGTCGACGAGTGATGAGCTCCAGCCGAATGTATGGAACCTTGCAGGATATCGGCGACCTGGCGTTTTAGTGCTGCCATCTGTCCTTGGAGTAAGTCCATCTCCTGAGCGGCTGTGGCGAGACGAGACGCTTGCTGTCCAAGCAGAATTCCTTGCTGCACTAATGCCGCTCGTAGTGGATCTTGTCCCGCTGGGTCATGAGTTTGGTCTGACCGTTCTGTCATGATCAATACACAGGCGAGACCCAATTGCGGGGTGAACAAAAGGTTTTATTGGAGAGACAAAGTCAGTAGCACAGTGAAAATCCAAAAACTCAGGGCTTTATCCCCGTGAGACGAGGCAGACTTCCGGATACCGGTAGACCGGTAGTTGAGGCGCAACACAACTCCGTGCGAGACTGGATCCCGGTCACTGGCAGACGTGTAGAAGAGGCTCAGCTCAATCCCGTGTGGTGTTTCGTGAAACACGGAAGAGAAGTCCCGGGGCTTCGGATCGAGCTGTAGGAGTATGCCCAACAGATTAGACAAAGACGGCAGATGCCACCGGGGAGAATACTCACAGGCAGGCGTGGGAGCGTGGAGAGAAACTCTAGGAACTGTGACAAGGTAGTACACGACAGACTAGACAGGAACGATCTAATGACTTCTTTAGACGAGCCGCAGCTACGTCTAGGGCAGTCTGAACTGGCAAGATACAATGCAACGGTCAGACAACGGACAACAGATACAGAGGGATAATATAGGAGATTTAACGAGATAACATGGTTAACAGGTGCGAAGGAGTAAATTAGCTAGGGGTGAAATACTAAACAGGTGTGTGAGCATGAGTGGAAAATCACCCGTGTAGGGGAATCCTATGGGAACACGGGGCGGGGAGACAGACGTAGACACTGAGCACGCGGTTAGCGGGTAGCCAGCCTCGTGCTCAACAAACAACACCACACACCCACGTGCAGAAGAAGTCCCGAACTGACCAGGGTCGTGACAGCATTAGGCCCATCCTTCAGTGAACTGAATAAGTAAAGATGGCTGAGACGCGAGGTGAAAAGTCAAACTGCAGAATCATGGGAAATGAAAAAGGCTCTCTTGTGCGTTATTGGGTCTGGCTCAGACATCGATTTTTACGGCTTGTGTATGTGGTTTTATGTGTGTGTCAGGACTCAGGTTTTGCTCTCTTTGTGAGGAAGGAATGGTCACGTAAAGATGCTGAGGCTAGTTGACACATTGGAAATGCTTGTATATATTTCCGTGTAGAGTACTGTACAGTATGTTGGTGTAAAACAATTACTTCAGATTTTGTTTAGTTGTCCTAAATTAGACTTCTCTGACTTCTGTTCGTCAAAATAAGGTAACGGATCAATGATCCCACACTGGGGTTAACACAACGGTATATAATACATGTGTGTTAAAAAAGAGTGTTTTTACGAACAATAGTTTGTGTTACCTTTTTCATGTTTTTAATTTGTTAAGTGACCATTCCAAATTTCAATATGTGTTGTGGCCATTCCAGTCCAGCGTCTGTCGAATTTCAACCAAACTCAAACCTCAGGAGTCACAAAGTCATCCAACAGTAATGTGAAAGACTGACAGCATGACAAGACACGTGAAAAAAAGTTGAGGTTACAACATGAAACATATTTGTTGAACTTTTTCTAAATACATGTACAAATAATACTGTTGTATTGCTTAAAGTGAATATGAATTTGCTTTCTTTGCGGTATTGGAGGTCTGAAAAAGCACAGAGCATCTTTTCTGTTTTTTATTTTAACTTGTTTCTCCAGTTTTCATTTTCTGCAAATAGAAACAATATTTTCATTTAAAATTTGGGAGAAATATTAAGTGAGACAAAAAGGATATTTTTACCTAATCTCAATAGTAATTTCAGAAAAACTTAAAATAATTTCAAAATGGTCTCTTAATTTTTTCCGTGGCTGTATTCACTTGAACTATTTAATGCCATATTCCATGGTGACTTCTTAACTCTACAATTGGGGCATGTTGTCACTAACTGAACTGTATCCCACCCTCTAAAGACAATGCAGGACAACCAAAACAAGCAAGTAGAAATCTTAAACAAACTGTAGTTTTGTGCTGTGGGCAGAGCCATAGGGCTGAGACAGGTGTGATATTTCATGACACATGCACGCTTTCAAAATTTTCTAAAATGCAAACGCAAAAAAAACATTATAAGTGAGATTGAAATGTTGGACCTGAAAACATTAGTTATTAGTCTTGCATAATTCACAGTGTGTTTGAGTTTAAACTTGTTAGAGATTCAAGAACCCAAATACAATTTTAAAAGAATAAGAATAAGGCTTTGGGTATTTTTAATGTTGAATCTAACGGCTTTTTCTGTTCGCAGGTGAACGAGATCTATCATGACCACTCCCTTGGGGCACGAATTAACGTGGTGCTAGTCCGGATTGTTCTGGTGGATGCCAAAAAAGTAAGCCTGCGTTTCATTTGTAACCTAAAAACGCTTTTTACCTTTCACAGAAATTCACAAACGATACATCTCAGCGTTCACTGTATTCGTTTAGCACCTTTGCAGTTCTGTATCGTGACAGGTTGACATATTGTATCTGCTGTTAACATGTACAGGCGCACACACCCCTTTTACTCTCATATGCCTTCTTTCGAACACTCGCACCTACACAAACACATAAACACATTGCCAACTTGGCTTACATGCACATCGTTTTCCACCTCTTCTGTTGGGTGCTCACCATGGCCTAGGCCTGTTGTTCCACCGGACTGAACACACGGGGAACTAAAAGCATTGGCGTTCCCAGGGGAGTCTTTTCAAAGTCGCACGCCTTCACAGTTCAACACCAAAGCACACAGAGTGCTGATGTTATGCAATTGCCTCCTGAACTCCCCAACACGTACACATACATAAACATGCGCACACAAAGAATTCTGGGAAGAATGAAGAATCAATGATGACCCTGCCTCATTCATTAAAACTCCATAAAAATAAAAATCGAGGTTATCACATAAAAAGTATTTTTGAACCTAAATACATGTACACATATTTCTATTGTATTGTTTTCTTTGCGGTATTTAAGGTCTGAAAAAAATACAGAGCATCTTTTCTGTTATGTTGACCCGTTGCTCCGGTTTTCATTGTCTGCAAATAAATGCGAAACAATATATTTTTTTATTTGGGAGAAATATTGTTAGAAATTATAGAATGAAACAAAAATGATCATTTTACCCAAACGCATAATAGTAAATTCAGAAAAAAATAGATTTTAAAAATGGTCTTTAAAATGTATAGTTGTGTGTGACTTTGTGGGGCTTTTTGGTCAACAGATAATACGCAGTGTTTGGGAAACAGTTCTATTTGGTCTTGCTAATGCAGTCAAAATGACACATTTCGCCTTTAAATGAAACGTAACTGAGAACGGCTGAGCTTTGATAGAGCCTCTTCCGAACAATAAAACCTTTCTTTAGAGAACATCTGAATCATTTGATGTCTGGAATAGTAATTGCACGAATAAATGGAGAAGTTAACATATAAACCACTTATTCCATCAGCATCAATGGTTCACCCAGGAAGAATCTTTTCCTCTGAAGTGCTATCTGGATATGTAACCTGTAAGGAAGATATTTTTTATCCACTTAAACATGACAATCCTTCACTTCTCCATCTCGGCCACGGAGCTTGCCATTACCGCAAATGTCAGTTCACCAAGACGGAGGAATAGCTCACAATACTATAGTGCCTTCACATTCTGCTCTTCATTCTGAGATGCACAACCGCCCCCCCAGCCATTATGATAAATGGTGATTTTCCTCTGTGACAGATAGCGTGGGGGTTTCATGGTGATTACATGCGGTTTCGGGTTAGAGAGAGGTCTGCCGCGGGTCAGGCAGATGGCGTTTCCTGGGCTGATTTGTGGTGATTGTCCCGCTGGCCTTGTCTTTTCAGGATTAAGTTCTTAAAATGCAAACTGTACCGCATCAACTCACCAGGCGCTTGGCACACGGGTCTTTCTCTGTTTACTTCTATCGCTATCTCTTCATCTCCATCTCTCTGTTTTTCTCTCTTCACATTTGGGGGACACTTGATATCCAAAGCAACACATTTTTATTAGGGTGTTCCCTCCGTATTGAACCCATGACCTTGGCCAGCCGAGTTACAGGAACACTGTCTTTTGCTCTCTGTCTCTTCTTAACTGTTGTTTTACTCATTCAGGGATGGAATTCCCATAGTGAGCACCCAGACTTTTCCCAGTGGGATGGTCTGCTTGTGGGCTCGCTGTTGAAACTAAATTTAGATACAATATACAAAGATTTAAAATAGAGACAACGTTCCGACATCAAGTCATTTTAACAGTGGCATAGGTGACACACCCCTTACGTTTCCGTTTATGGCTCATTTATGGTGTTTTGGAGTGAATAAATATTGGTCCTAGAATGTAACTCCATTACTTCGCCTGTTTCCTTCCTTCACATTTGTGAAACCACATATGGTGAGTTTTGGATGCTCTGTAATGGTCAGTTTAATGCCCAGTTTCACAGACAAGGCTTAAGACTAGTCTTAGACTAAAGGGAATGTTTGAGCTGTCTTAACTGAAAATAACTTGCCGTGGCATATCTTAAAATACATCAGTGCCATTGTTTTGTCTCAAGATACAGACCAGTAATGTTGCAACTTAAATATACTAATTGAATTAATACCCAGTACTTACTCTGCTGTATAAACACAAACATCTAAACTAGAAATGTATTATTTCATGCATGTTGCTATGTAACTTTAAAGGAAAATGGTTACTTCATAACCATTTCAATATCTTGTATTAGGCAGACAGGTCTGCAGATTTTTTGGACTCCATTTATGTGTTCAATTTAAAAACGTCTGATTTGATTCGAATGTGAAAATGCAGTATTTACACCATAGCTTTCATAACGTATCTGAAGTGTCATTTTTCGCTGTTTCATCTGTAATCGCCTATTTCCTATTTGCCGTGTACTGGGCTCCGTTATCGTCTCGCATCTTCTTCCCGCGCGCGTATGTAGTCCCCCCTTTTAGACGGAGCGTGGCGTTCGGTTTCATTCCCCCCGTACGAGCGGGCTCAGTTTATAATGCGGAATTAGTTATGTGGTGGGTCGTCTAGTAATGTTGGTGTCAGAGTTGTACGATCGGCCCGAGGGTAGGCAACGTCGATGTTCTCGACGGGTGGTACGCGGGGTTTGGCGTCAAGTTACCCTGCCGTTGGAGGTTGTTGCCTCCCAGTATGCGCGGGACGCCCACATAAGGGATGGGGTGTGGGATAGGGGCGGTGGACGGAATGAGAGGGAGCAAGGGAGGCGAAGGAATAGAAGGCAGGCGTGGAGCTCCTTTTGCATTCCGTCCTCATCCTTTCTTTGCATCCCTTTATTCTCGTTCTTTTCCTTTCATCCGTTCCACCTCCCCCTTATCCCTACTAACCTCTTCCGTCCCCCTTTCTGCCGCCGGCAAACGGCGTTCCTTTCGGGCTTTTTGCTTTTGCTTCCCTGTTCTTGCCGTCTGCCTCCTACTCTGCCCCCTCTTATTTTCATTTCTCTCTCCTGGTCCTTGCTCAATTCATCTTGCTTTACCCTCTTCTCACCGCGTCTTGTTGCAGCTTTTTGTCGCTTTCCGGGTCGTTTCAACTTCTTCCTCCTACACCCCCTCCCTCCCGTGTCGACGTGCCTCCTGCCGTTTTCATTTGTTTTTTTTTATCTTTTTTTTTTGCTGTCCCCGCTACTCTTATTTTCCTTTATGTTTTCATTTTTCTATTTTCTGTCACTACACTCCCTTTAGCCCCACTGTCTTGGTTGCTTCCTCTTTCCTTCCCGTTTCATCGGATCCTTCCCGCTAGTTCCTCCGCCCTTCTCATTTTCCGTACTTCAGTGTCGTGTCTCACATTTATTTTTATCTTTGTTGTTCTTAGTCTCCTTCATATTTCGCCTCATCCGCTTTTTTGCCAGTTATTGATTAATTTCCGCTTCTCCTTGCTCTTATTTCACTGCCTCATTCCGCTTCGCTTCATGTGTGACTCTCACATTTTCCCTCTTTTCTACCTCGCTTCTCTGGTTTCATTCTCCGCCCATCTTCTTATTTCCTTCGTTATTGCCGTCATTCTACCCCTCCTCTGGGCTGCTGTAATCCTTTCTCTTCCGTCTTTAATCTAGTCCTTTCAGTTTCTTACCCTCCTTCGTTTCATACTTGCGTTGCATTCTTCTCTTTTCTCTGTTTGCCCTTCGTTGTTGCGCCCTTTGTTCTTACTTGCTAGGCCGTCTCCCATTTATCGGTGGTGTCCTTAGCCCTTTTTCTATCCTCGCGGGATTTGTAGTTCTATTCAGTTCTCTTTAGTGTCTTTCGGTCGTTATCTCTGTACTCTTCAGGCTAGTGTTTTTCATTCCACCGCACATTGTGGCT
Source organism: Triplophysa siluroides (assembly GCA_006030095.1). Taxonomy (NCBI): domain Eukaryota; kingdom Metazoa; phylum Chordata; class Actinopteri; order Cypriniformes; family Nemacheilidae; genus Triplophysa; species Triplophysa siluroides. The sequence goes on along the minus strand of VCII01000486.1, from coordinate 1,295 downwards.
TTATGTGCTTGCTTTCTTTTTTTCCTTCATCTTATTCGCGTGCCTTCACATTCTTCGTGCTCCCTTACTACTCGCCTACTTCTTTCTTTCCCTTTCGGTTAACCCCCTTCGAACTTCTCCCGGTGGTAGCATTTTTTCGCCTTATGCTTGTCAATTTCTTGCCTTAGTATCGTTCCACTATTTTATCGTTCTCCCTCATATCGTGCTCACCTCCTCGACCCTCCCATCCTGCTGCTACATCCTCCCTTTTTTTATATTCTGCCTGTCGTTGTCCCTTCTTCCACCTCTGCAACTATCCCTTATTCTCTGTCTCACTTGCTCTGGTTATTTCTTTCTGTTACCAGTTCCACCTATGCCCTTCTTTTCACTGCCTTCTTATTTCCGTTTTTCTTACTATTCACCTTTTTCTCTAAACCTCTTCGTCTGGTTATTATTCCTCTGCGCTTATTCCATTTCCGGTTTTCTTGTTTATCCCTAACGTCTTCTCCTTTCTACACCTCATTTCTCTTTTTACATTGTGTTGCTTTGTTGTGTGTTCGTCCTCCCAGCCTCCATTTCGCGTCCGGAATAGTGTCTTTTTTTTTTTGTTCTGGTTGTTTTTCGTAATTCCTTCATCTTCTTCCATTCGTTCACTCCGCCCGACATTCCTGTGTCCCCTCCGTCCTCTCCTTCTTTCTTCAGAATCCGTTCCACTCTCTTCCACCTTCTTTTCGTTAGCGTTGGTTTCTTACTTTTTTTTCTCCTACCATATGTCTCAATCTGTTTTGTTTCCTTTTGTCGGTCATACCTCTCTTCATCGTTGTAAGCTTCTTTCCCCGTCCCCATCTTTCCCCTACCTTCCTTCCAACAATCCGTGAACTTTCCTCGCTTCTTATTGCTTCCACTTCCTCTTCCTCTGACTCCCCATCTCTTCCTCGGTTCACCTCCCCCTACCTCCTCCAAGTCCATCCCTTTCTTTTAATTTTCTGCCATAAGGTTCTTCCACTTTTGTTTACTGGGTTTTCTTTTTGTAAGTACCAACTTAGTCTGTTTATAACAGGTTTTGGGCAGGCTCTTTCATAACAACGCCTTCCCTGTTAAACTAAACTAGGTTTCAGCATATTGAGACGTTTTACCCTCAGGTGGTCTACAAGGTACTATTTACTGATTTGCATTTTGAATGGAAAGATACTGACAAAATCATAAAGGTTTTGTTTCTACTCTGTATTACTGAGGACATCTATGTCATTGTTGTTACAACTCTCCTTACTGCTATCCTGCTCACAAACTGTTGACATTAATAATTACCGTAAGTA
>VCII01000485.1:0-14942 GCA_006030095.1 Triplophysa siluroides | reverse complement strand
CAAAAGGAATCTCTGGCTGTACAGGTTCTTCGAGTAATCTTGGAAAGGTCCACGTCAGTTTTTCCATTGGACGCTGCAAAAGCTGTTTAGACTGAACACCAACAGAATCTTGACCAGGCTTTCCACCAACCACACCATGTCTGCATTGAAAACTGAGAGGGAAATCTCTGTGGCACAAGCATGGGGTTGTTGGTTTGGGGAAACTGAGGCATTCTGGTTTCACTCTGCTGAGGAACTTGAATTTGTGACAAAGGCCCAGATGTTTGAGGTTTCTGACTTTGAGCTGATCTTCCTCGCCATTGTGCATCAGACAAGCCAAATGCAAGCACAAGCGCCATGCCTAAGCCAACTTGCCACAGCCCCATCATTGCTATACTCGAGTTTCCGTGAAGCATTAGAAGCCCAGCATAAAAATTTATACATCTGGAAATATGGATGGCTCCGCCCCTCTAGTGATTGGCGTAATGCTAATCTAGACTTGTTCATTTCCCTAACCAGCTTGCAACAGGTGGATGTTGTTGGACATTTATTAGGCAGATGGAAATCGGGATGTTGGTACTTTGTATTAAGAGCTACTCTTTTTTTTGTTTTTTAATATGCCTAGTCCACACCTAGGGTGTATTCCAGAAAGCTGGTTATGTGACATAGCCCGGTAAGTTCCAGGGTTAGTTCATTTTAAGGAAATTACTAAGCTTCAGGGGATGTCTGCGCATGTGTGCGTTTTGATCAGCATCAAGTGGGCGTGAAAGCACAGATTATGTGTAATATATTAAAATTGTACAGCAATATTACATTTTCAATCTCACCCATCGCAATATAACATTCACAACAATTTTTTTTTATAACTTTATTATTTAACCTTTTAAAATAAATAATATTTAAAAAGAATAATGTAAACTGTTATTGTTCAACTTTATGTTTTTGTATTAAATTCTGTATATACTTTGAATTAGGTTTATTAAAACATCTCCAAATATCACTGGAAAATACACACCTTACAATTTCCAACAGTTAATGGATGCTACAGTAGTAGTGAAGTATTTTAACCCCCGATGAATGCTAGATAGTTGTGGCCTAATGGTTAGAGAGCCAGATGTAAAACTCAAAGTTTGCAAGTTCGATTCCCAGGCTGACAGGTTTCCATAGCTTTATTAGGTGTCCCCCAATGGGATCACCATGGCATATTGTTCACAAATTTCAATTCTTATTATAATTTTAAACCATTTACATAAAAATTTTTGACTTAAGGTTTTTCCTACTGACTGTATTCCTTAAAAATGTCTTTCTGATCCTCAGCTTCCTACAGTTTAGTATTGAAAGACCTTTCTCCATATTACAATTAGCCTTTCAGGATAGGCCGTTTCCTCCTCTTTTAACATTTGGAAAGCCATGGCCTTTTAGCAAACAAAGTCAAAAGAAACAAACAAAAACCTCCTACTACGGTGAGGATGAGTATCCCGTCACAAAGGTCCTGCGAGAGCCTGTGTATGTTGAGATTCGCATTTTGGAAAGGACTGACCCCAATCTTGTCCTGATGTTGGGACACTGTTGGGCGACATCAACCCCAAGTCCTCTCAGTCTACCCCAGTGGGATCTTCTAGTTGATGGGTGAGTAGATTCCCAAGCATTTGTCCGGATAGTGTGCTGTGAACGAGTCCTGACTGTCACTTCTGTTTTAGCTGTCCTTACCAGGATGACCGTTACCTGACAGCACTGGTTCCTGTAGTTGGCTCGTCTGGTCTTCAGTTCCCAACCCACTACAAGCGCTTTGTTGTGAAGATGTTCACGTTTGTGGATCCATCATCACTGGCCCCTCTGCAGGAGACTGTAGGATTTCCTTACAGGCTTTTTCGTCTTATCCAAATTGCCTTTTTGTATTTGTTGCTAAAGCTGCTCTCTTTGTTTGTCAGATCTTTATTCACTGTAGTACCGCGGTGTGCCACCCTGCTTCTGGTTCCTGTGAGCAGATCTGTGCCAGGAAAAGTAGGTGGTTCACTTTGGTTTGTGTACAACATCAAAAGACATTAGCTTCATCTTCTGACTCCCTTCTGTTCCAGGGAGAGCGGTTGCTGGAAAAAGGAGTGAAGAAACTGTGGTTTCCAGTGGCGGTGTTTTCTTTACGATGTAAATTTCATTGCTGATTTTAATAAAGTTATTAGACTCTACCTGTTGGCAGCATTCGTTTACACCGGTGCATTTTCAGGAGATTTTCCCCAATGACAATTGAAGTGTCTTGAGATAAAGAGCCGGTTTTAAAGGAAACTGCAGAAGGTTGACAGTTCAGAGATGTGCTCTTAAACCGCTTGATATCTGGAGGTTTTTAGATGTATAGATTGCAACAGTCATTAACTGTCTTGATTCCCTTTGACTCTTAAAACTGTTGATGGCTTTTTCATGCCATAATTGAGTACCAAGGTAGAAACCAAAATGTATGACTTGATAAATGGAGTTTAGGGGATGTCTGAACATGGAGTAATTGAACTTGTTCCGATGTATTGGGCTACTGTAAAACAAGGCCATAGACTTTGGGTTTGTTTTGTCTCTGGAGAATACTTTGTGATAGTTCACCTAAAAAATGTCATTTAGTCACTCTCGCACTTCAAACCTTTATGAATTTCTACCACGGAACACGATGTTTTGAGGAAAAATGCTAGCCGAACGGCACTGACCCCCATTCACTTCTATTGTATGGTCACAACCAATGCAAATGAATGGGTGCCAGTTACCAACATTCTTCAAAATATCTTGTGTTCTGCAGAAGTAATACAGGTTTGAAATGACAAGAGGGTGGGCGTAAATGAGTTTTTATTTTTCTGTGAATATCACCAAGTCAAAACGGACATCTAAATTCATATGTTTCAATAGCTGTAAGTTCCAATATGGTCATGTAAATGTTTGCTTGATAGCCTACTTTTTTTGTTTGTTTGGAACTGCTGAATGGCAAAATTACTCCAATAAGGCCCCGATCATTAATGTTGTCTGGGCTAAAACATAATGCACATTGATAGTTAATGTTAGCTGTAGTGCATTTCGGGGAACTGAGTTTAAATCACAGTAAAATACGTACAATTAATGGTGCTAAATCGTATGTTTTCATACACTTTGCCTGATGTAGCAGACTTAATAATAGCGACAAACCAAATGCACTCGTCCACCGAGTGATCAACAGATCGTATATCAACTCTAAGAAATATTGCTTTCCTGGCCTTGGAAACACAATACTCTTACTGTAGACCGTACCACATCAGAAATCCTAACGAAATCAAGCAGTTTAAGTGACGTAAATATGTAATAGGTAAACACAGAAACAATTTGAGCGTGAATACAAATGCGGGTTTATTGACTACACTAAAGGGGAAACAAAACAACTATCAAATAACAAACACTAAACAAACAACACATGAAAGTAAAAGCAGTAAAGAAATGAAAGGAATAGGCAAGCATAGAGTGGCAGTATTACATCAGCTATTCACATCTGCATAAACCATCGGACAATCTCCTTATTCAAAAGGGGTTTAAGCTTAAAACGCAGCTATTTTAGAATATTTTGATACTTGCATCGGCTTTCTGAGTGTGCTGGGACAAGTTCTTGTGCGCGTGGAGAAGGGTTTTCAGAGTCCTGATGGTTTCAAAGCAAGCGGGTGAGTCCGTTGGATTCTTTCTTAGACCCGGATTGGCTGACGAAGGTGGAACGAATTTAGCCGAAGCAAACTGCCGGAGGAAGCTGTCTCCAAAGAGAGAGACAGGTCTCGAAAGGTGGCGAGCCGAAAGCGCGTTTCCTCCGTGCACAGATGTTTTAAGCCTGAGGGCGTCACGCCCCTCCAAGGTGAGCGATCCAATGCGATGAGATGATTTTGGGCGGGAATCAATTTTCATTGTCTGGCTTACTAACTCATTTGAATTTATGGTCGCCTAGAGGTTTGGAGTTGTAATACTTTTAGGATAAGGATAAAATGAGTATGGTGTAAAATACATTATTGTGCTATACACCATCTTTTAAAGAATAAAGAGGGAAACATTTAGATATGAAACATGAAGGGATTATAAGTACGTTGACCTGTAGTTTGTACAAGAACGTAAATATAAAGAGAATACAACTAAGCACACATGCCCTTGAGGTTAGAGGTGAGGCAGAATATCATGGAGGCCAACATACAATGTGGAGATATATGTGGATACACATTTAAACCATTCTTTTGTGGTTAAAGAGAGAGAAAAATAAATTCTTTGGAAGAAGATCTGGTCCCACGCCTCTGTGAAACACACCTTCCCCCATTTTTGAACCCCCCTTTGAAGTCCAGGAGAGGGGATTGGTATCTGTTGGGATAAATTTTGAGAGAAATTTGGGTCAGACTCTTTGGCGCCGGGTAGGGCCCTGCCGAGAGGTCGTGGTGTTTTACGGTGCAACAAATGGTAACCTTTGCTCCTTGACCAGATCCTACATAGCCTTTAATCACTGTAAATTGTGGTTGGTTAAGTCATGCATTGTTCATGCTTGTGCATTCATTTTTGGGGAAACTTTGATTTCAAAAGTTTGTTGTTAAATGTTGACCCTAACATTAAGGTGAAGACATTTTTCAGAAATATTGACTAATTTCACTGTATTATGGCATTGGTATTAAACAAAACTACATTCACTTCCATGTGACAAAATGCCAGCCTGGCATCAACTCGGATCAGCTCCACCACCATTTCATATTCAATTTTTCTTTGGAAAAAAACATCCATTGGCAGTTTGTACAACTTCAATGTAAATCAGAAAGTTACCCAGTAATATTTACTTCATTGTAATTTCGTAAACGTTATCAAATTGGTTATGCTGTACTTGTGCATAGCTGTTAAAAAGGACATTTTGTAGTTTTAATGTCTAGCTGTTGTGTGAAGTGCTTAAATCAGTGTTTCTCAAACTTTTTTCTGCCATTCCTCACTTTGGAGGTAGGGAAGGGTACCGAGCCACACCTTTCTCCCACAAAATGGTAATACACTTTATATTTATGCATTTGGCAGACGCTTTTATGGAAAGCGACTTACATTGCATTATATTATACAGCCCACGGGACCCAAAACCACACACAGCCCACAAAACAGTCGCAGCCGACTTTCATGTACAATTTAACATGTTAATTATAATAAAGCTAATGTAACATTGACCTTGCGTTGTTAAATTGACCGTGTTGTTTTATATTGTGCCCTGTTGTCAAGTAATTGAGCTTTCAGCAGTTTATTTACGTTTTATATGTATATTTACCCTTTACAATATTGCCAAAATGTTTAACTCGCAGATAACGAAATGGGTTGGTTTTAACGGATAAACTGTCGCAATTCAACTTTCATAAATGAATAATTACAAAACACAAATGTAAATACTTGTTTATCCAAACGAAAATTTAAATCACATTAACTGCAAGAGAAGCCATGTCATTAACAGTTCTTCACAAGCTACATGAGTCTTTGCAGCTCAACACCTAAAATAGGCGTTCCACCTTTTAACTTGATGTTCAAGTCAACATCATTGACCCTTGGAAAACACTCCAAGGAAGAATTTGCAGTTTGTGTGAAGTTAAATGCTACCACACTATTGTTCACCTTTTTAACCTCAGGGAATAGGGACATTTTATTTTTGGGGTAGGTACATGCATGCTATAAGTAGCAAAAATCTTTAAAAGTCCTGTAGCGAGTACTCATCCAAATTATCGCTTGATGTAAAAGGGCTTCGAGTGACAAATCAGAACCATTAAATGCCAAACATGTAAATGAGATATGAAAGACGACCACTTGTATAAATCACTTAAAAGTTTTTATTCATCCTCATAGCCATTTCAAATTACAGTCGACCAAAGCCAAATTCCTTCACATTCAGGGGCCCAACAGATGCTTGCTCCCACCGTAGATCTATGGAGAACAGACAAGTAGTGAGAAACTTCAAAGACCATAATCAGAATCACTTGTAGTTAGTCCGTGTGTTAACCCATACCTCCAAGAACCCGATCGCTTGCACTACTGCTGCTACAGGTTGAGTCACAGCAGCCACACACCTGATCAGATTCATCCACAGACAACCACCTGCCAAACAAAGACACATCCTCAATGATAAACGTCACACTACTGAAGGCTATTTGGGGGCAACTTACCCATTAGGGGAGAACGAGCAAGCCTTCTGCTCAGAATTTGTTGGAGTGGCTACAGGAACCGCCTTCAAAATGCATGTGATGTAGACCTGCAAAGACAACAGGGTTCAGGTTTCCAAACAGTGCACTAGAATTTAGTCAAAACTAATGCAAATACATACATACCAGCCCACTGTTCACTTGCTGGAACCTGAAAGCCTCCAGCTGAAACAGCAGCTTATCAATTTGAGTTCGAGGCAGGAAGCGAGAGCTCGAGCCGGTGAACTTGGCATCAACCAGGCACCTGGTGAAGAAACAAGTTAAACACCCTGCACTACTTCTAGGATAGGCTGAGTAAATGGTCATGTCTTACCCATTATTCTCAATGAATGAGTAACTGGGAGCAGAGTTCACGTCAGGGGACGCAGTGGCTACGCAACGGTCCACAAACACACGGAGCGGTATATGGTTGTACGTCTTCACAGAGGCCTCAATATTCACAATGTCACCCAGGAAATACTGGTTTGAAGGTCTCTCAAACTGCCACTCATCTGTTTCAAGGAAAAAAAAGAAAAAAGATAAGGTCTACAAAATTAAGTTGAAAAACCACATTAAAAGCTATATAATACAAACCAGTCATAAGCTTTAGGGAGAAGACCAACCGCTCCTCTGCAACCTTAGTAGCTGCATATGGTACCCAAGTGGGCACCAGGACATTGCTGCTCACATTATGCATTCTGTAGAATATAGAAAAAGTTGGTCACCGCAAAATCTTGTACTACACGCATGAGTATACAGCCACCTTGAACTCAGAAACTTACCTTGGATAGTGACACTCAATACTGACCACAGCAGCACTACTCCTGACAACAGGAACACCACTTGAAATCTCTTGGGGAGTATAGACCAGGGAGAAGGTATAAACAAGCGCATCTTCGGTCACCTAAAGAAACAAGAATGTTACTCAAGAATTATTCAGAATCAAAACACATTTGGTAAGAGGATCAGTCTTCTCACAGTTAACATGCTGCCACATCCATGAAGTTCTGATTCAAAGAGGAGTACTCGAGCATTATTGTCCTGCCTTATTGGTCCACAGCCTCCCAGTGCAAAAGCAGAAGCCATTAGTAGTTTCCAGTCCCAAAGAAGTCCTCCATCACTTCCACATACACGGAATTCTCACCGCACTGAGCCCCAACACTATTGGGAGACAAAGGGTACCGCAGCTCAAAAGGAATCTCTGGCTGTACAGGTTCTTCGAGTAATCTTGGAAAGGTCCACGTCAGTTTTTCCATTGGACGCTGCAAAAGCTGTTTAGACTGAACACCAACAGAATCTTGACCAGGCTTTCCACCAACCACACCATGAGTCTGCATTGAAAACTGAGAGGGAAATCTCTGTGGCACAAGCATGGGGTTGTTGGTTGGGGAAACTGAGGCATTCTGGTTTCACTCTGCTGAGGAACTTGAATTTGTGACAAAGGCCCAGATGTTTGAGGTTTCTGACTTTGAGCTGATCTTCCTCGCCATTGTGCATCAGACAAGCCAAATGCAAGCACAAGCGCCATGCCTAAGCCAACTTGCCACAGCCCCATCATTGCTATACTCGAGTTTCCGTGAAGCATTAGAAGCCCAGCATAAAAATTTATACATCTGGAAATATGGATGGCTCCGCCCCTCTAGTGATTGGCGTAATGCTAATCTAGACTTGTTCATTTCCCTAACCAGCTTGCAACAGGTGGATGTTGTTGGACATTTATTAGGCAGATGGAAATCGGGATGTTGGTACTTTGTATTAAGAGCTACTCTTTTTTTTTGTTTTTATTATGCCTAGTCCACACCTAGGGTGTATTCCAGAAAGCTGGTTATGTGACATAGCCCGGTAAGTTCCAGGGTTAGTTCATTTTAAGGAAATATTACTAAGCTTCAGGGGATGTCTGCGCATGTGTGCGTTTTTGATCAGCATCAAGTGGGCGTGAAAGCACAGATTATGTGTAATATTAAAATTGTACAGCAATATTACATTTTCAATCTCACCCATCGCAATATAACATTCACAACAATTTTTTTTAATAACTTTATTATTTAACCTTTTAAAATAAATAATATTTAAATAGAATAATGTAAACTGTTATTGTTCAACTTTATGTTTTTGTATTAAATTCTGTATATACTTTGAATTAGGTTTATTAAAACATCTCCAAATATCACTGGATAAATATACACACCTTACAATTTCCAACAGTTAATGGATGCTACAGTAATAGTGAAGTATTTTAACCCCCGATGAATGCTAGATAGTTGTGGCCTAATGGTTAGAGAGCCAGATGTAAAACTCAAAGTTTGCAAGTTCGATTCCCAGGCTGACAGGTTTCCATAGCTTTATTAGGTGTCCCCCAATGGGATCACCATGGCATTGTTCACAAATTTCAATTCTTATTATAATTTTAAACCATTTACATAAAAATTTTGACTTAAGGTTTTTCCTACTGACTGTATTCCTTAAAAATGTCTTTCTGATCCTCAGCTTCCTACAGTTTAGTATTGAAAGACCTTTCTCCATATTACAATTAGCCTTTCAGGATAGGCCGTTTCCTCCCTTTTTAACATTTGGAAAGCCATGGCCTTTTAGCAAACAAAGTCAAAAGAAACAAACAAAAATTTTAAAAGCATTTTGAAAGGGATATATAAAGGCTACATGATTATTATGTTTATATGTCTTGGCCTAACATTTTAAACCTCTACCTCATGTCACAGCAGACCGTCATCCTCTGCTGCAAATTAATTATCATACATAATGTAGAGTACTGAAAAGCATTACACAATTTCTTTCCAAACTTATGACCAATGTAGTAGACTCCATTGATATGACTACATCAGCAACTGTTGCAAATAAAGCTGATACAATGCAAAGTCAGTTTTAAGAAAACCAAATAAATGTATATTTTTTTTCATACAGAGAAGGAACAAAAAAGAGGAATAATACTGCCTTCAAAATTACCAATGTGATCAAATACATATACACAACGCAATTTTGGTAAAATACCATGGTAGACACGTTAAAATTACAGTTACAAACATCTCAACAAATCTACAGTTTATGTAACAAACATAGCCATGATGAGTAAATATTTTAAATATTATAGTATAAAAATAGCGCATATATTAAACATTTTTAATTAAATAATGAATTTAGAGCGTTTATAGTTTTATAAACACATAACTTAAATAATTTTATTTTATAATTTTTATCCCGCACTTTATACACTGATGCAGATTTAAGTCTTCTTCGAAAATAAACTCTGATTTATAACGTTGTTTTACAGTCAAAAACCTTAAGCTTCCCGGCCGTTTCCATGGTGACTGGTGAAATCTGTGATCCATTGACAATGTCTTCATGTTGTTTCTGTGAGCGCGCGTTAACTCTTGGTATCTTTCGGGAGGTTGAGTAAACTAACTCTTCTCAGGTGTTCTGAAACCGACATACCCCGAGTAAGCAAGGTTTGGGTTAATCAACCGAGAGTTCAGGGTTTAGCTGACGGTAAATTAACCCTGCTTTCTGGAATACACCCCTACACGTAAGTTCACAGAGTAAGTTACAATGGTTACTGACTCTGAGTATAAGTTACCTCTCGAGTATAAGGCTTGAGTTACCCCGCTTTCTCAGGTTTGACATACCTGAATTTCTAAAACGTAAAACCAAGAGTTTCCCACATTTCAGGGTTAATATACTCAGGTTTTTTACTAAACCTCCTTTCTGAAACAGGCCCCCCGATGGCTTACTGGTTACGCCCAGATTCCGAAGCACTCAGCGACAGATACTTCAGATACTTCTTTATGACTGTATCCCATGAGCCCACGTACGGGACAGAAAACCACGCAAGCCCGCAAAACAGTCTCACAGTCTTTTTACATTTAGGCATTTGGCAGACGCTTTTATCCAAAGCGACTTACATTGCTTTATCCTATACATTTTACATAGGTATTTGCAATCCCCTGGGATCGAACCCACAACCTTGCGTTGTTAGCGCAATGCTCTTACCACTGAGCTACAGGAAAGCTTTTTAACTCACAGATAAACAAAATACATGATAATTATTAACAAGATCATTTTATTCAGGTGGTTTTAGCGATACACTTTGGCGCAATTCAACTTTCTTATCACCTTTCATAAACGAATAATTTTCAAAACACAAATAAGCCCTAAACCAATTGATAACTAAAATGAAATCCGTATTATCCAAACGAATAATTAAGAGACGTTTAAAAATGGTGCAGTTTTATGGACGAGGAGGTAAACGAGAGCGTGGTCGGATAACATTTGGATAACGTCCATTTTTACTTAGCAAGAAGATTTTCTCAGTTTGATTTTAACACTACAAAAGAATGCATATTAGAGCAACGTATCTACGTGATAGACATCAACCAATAGGCAGAATACAGACAAAAGAATAATAAGATGCAGTTTACAGTCAAGCATTTTTCTGTTAAAAAAAGAACATTCCGTTGGCATAACCATTCTTCAAAAAGCTATCCATTGCTAACTTTTATACCCGCTACCCCCTATACTGCCTCTCCACATTAAGGTTTTTGCGCCCCTTCAATTAACATTCCGACGTGAAATCGATCTCCAAGGCTACTAGGGTTCCATGTGACATTTTCTTCGCAGTCTGATGTTGTTTTATGTAAGGCTTACATTTAAAATGTGTCGTTGGTTTGTTTTGAGTGTATGGTCAATAATTACAGGCATTCAAAAAAATGACCCAATTTCCTCCCGTTTGTAGCAGTTCTGGAGAACAATCATTGATAATTGATCAAGGAGGAGCTACATTTTCTGGCTGACGATTTACAGAGTATATAAGACTAAACACACGACCCTTAGAGTGTCTGGTTGTGGCAGGATGGCGGGAACAGGGATGTTTGGTCTTGTGGCTATTTTTGTATGGTTTTGCGCTTTCTGTCATGCCGTTCCACAGTTTAGTCATTTTCCCCAGGAGCCACAATCTCTAGTCTTCCAGCAAACTGAGCAACAGTTTTCTCAGAAGTTTCCACTTCAGAAGCCAGTGGTGCAGTCAGAACCTCTTGACAAGTGTGCTGTAGCTGATTATGAGCAGATCCAGTGTGGACAACCTGGTATCAGTGGTGCAGAGTGTGAAGCTATAAATTGCTGCTTCAATGGACAGCAGTGTTATTATGGGATGTCAGGTAGGGGTGTTAGACCAGTGAAATGTGTCTTGCCAAGCTGATTCCCTGATAACGTCCTCTGTCTCTCATTACAGTGACAGTCCAGTGTATAAGAGATGGTCAGTTTGTGTTGGTGGTGGCTAGAGACGTTACTCTGCCTCGTCTGAGTCTGGACACGGTCCGTCTGCTGGGTGGAAATGAAGCACCTTGTGGTCCTGTTGGTTCCACGCCTTCCTTTGCCATATACCAGTTTCCAGTCACTGCCTGTGGCACCAGCATGACGGTGAGTTTGCTGTTGATGATTTGGATGTCTGGGACAGATTTGATGTCAATCGTGTTTTTTTTTCTTCCAGGAGGAAAATGGTTATGTGGTGTATGAGAACAGAATGACTTCATCCTATGAAGTGGGGATTGGCCCTCTTGGCTCCATCAAGGGACAGTCAATTTGAGTAGGTCATCTGTGTTTTCTCTCAGGACTGTGAATCCTTGAACGGATGTAAGAAGCTCACTGTTTGTTGTCTAGACTTCTCTTCCAGTGTAGATATTCTGCCGCTGCTGTGGAAGCTCTGGTTGTTGAGGTCAACACCGTTCCACCACCTCCACCTGTAGCTGCTGCCGGACCCCTCAGGGTGGAGCTTAGACTGGCAAATGGCCAATGTGTCACTAAAGGCTGCGCAGAAGGTAATGTGCTTGTCTTTAAAAAAATGCTTCTCAAGAGGAGTGGTACTTGTAGCAGGGGTCTCAACTCTAGCTGGGACAGTAACCGTACGTGTTCATCCTCAGGAGATGAGGCGTACACCTCCTACTACGGTGAGGATGAGTATCCCGTCACAAAGGTCCTGCGAGAGCCTGTGTATGTTGAGATTCGCATTTTGGAAAGGACTGACCCCAATCTTGTCCTGATGTTGGGACACTGTTGGGCGACATCAACCCCAAGTCCTCTCAGTCTACCCCAGTGGGATCTTCTAGTTGATGGGTGAGTAGGATCCCAAGCATTTGTCCGGATAGTGTGCTGTGAACGAGTCCTGACTGTCACTTCTGTTTTAGCTGTCCTTACCAGGATGACCGTTACCTGACAGCACTGGTTCCTGTAGTTGGCTCGTCTGGTCTTCAGTTCCCAACCCACTACAAGCGCTTTGTTGTGAAGATGTTCACGTTTGTGGATCCATCATCACTGGCCCCTCTGCAGGAGACTGTAGGATTTCCTTACAGGCTTTTTCGTCTTATCCAAATTGCCTTTTTGTATTTGTTGCTAAAGCTCTCTTTGTTTGTCAGATCTTTATTCACTGTAGTACCGCAGTGTGCCACCCTGCTTCTGGTTCCTGTGAGCAGATCTGTGCCAGGAAAAGTAGGTGGTTCACTTTGGTTTGTGTACAACATCAAAAGACATTAGCTTCATCTTCTGACTCCCTTCTGTTCCAGGGAGAGCGGTTGCTGGAAAAAGGAGTGAAGAAACTGTGGTTTAAGGCGGTGTTTTCTTTACGATGTAAATTTCATTGCTGATTTTAATAAAGTTATTAGACTCTACCTGTTGGCAGCATTCGTTTACACCGGTGCATTTTCAGGAGATTTTCCCCAATGACAATTGAAGTGTCTTGAGATAAAGAGCCGGTTTTAAAGGAAACTGCAGAAGGTTGACAGTTCAGAGATGTGCTCTTAAACCGCTTGATATCTGGAGGTTTTTAGATGTATAGATTGCAACAGTCATTAACTGTCTTGATTCCCTTTGACTCTTAAAACTGTTGATGGCTTTTTCATGCCATAATTGAGTACCAAGGTAGAAACCAAAATGTATGACTTGATAAATGGAGTTTAGGGGATGTCTGAACATGGAGTAATTGAACTTGTTCCGATGTATGGGCTACTGTAAAACAAGGCCATAGACTTTGGGTTTGTTTGTCTCTGGAGAATACTTTGTGATAGTTCACCTAAAAAATGTCATTTAGTCACTCTCGCACTTCAAACCTTTATGAATTTCTACCACGGAACACGATGTTTTGAGGGAAAAATGCTAGCCGAACGGCACTGACCCCCATTCACTTCTATTGTATGGTCACAACCAATGCAAATGAATGGGTGCCAGTTACCAACATTCTTCAAATATCTTGTGTTCTGCAGAAGTAATACAGGTTTGAAATGACAAGAGGGTGGGCGTAAATGAGTTTTTATTTTTCTGTGAATATCACCAAGTCAAAACGGACATCTAAATTCATATGTTTCAATAGCTGTAAGTTCCAATATGGTCATGTAAATGTTTGCTTGATAGCCTACTTTTTTTTGTTTTGTTTGGAACTGCTGAATGGCAAAATTACTCCAATAAGGCCCCGATCATTAATGTTGTCTGGGCTAAAACAATGCACATTGATAGTTAATGTTAGCTGTAGTGCATTTCGGGGAACTGAGTTTAAATCACAGTAAAATACGTACAATTAATGGTGCTAAATCGTATGTATTTTCATACACTTTGCCTGATGTAGCAGACTTAATAATAGCGACAAACCAAATGCACTCGTCCACCGAGTGATCAACAGATCGTATATCAACTCTAAGAAATATTGCTTTCCTGGCCTTGGAAAACACATACTCTTACTGTAGACCGTACCACATCAGAAATCCTAACGAAATCAAGCAGTTTAAGTGACGTAAATATGTAATAAGTAAACACAGAAACAATTTGAGCGTGAATACAAATGCGGGTTTATTGACTACACTAAAGGGGAAACAAAACAACTATCAAATAACAAACACTAAACAAACAACACATGAAAGTAAAAGCAGTAAAGAAATGAAAGGAATAGGCAAGCATAGAGTGGCAGTATTACATCAGCTATTCACATCTGCATAAACCATCGGACAATCTCCTTATTCAAAAGGGGTTTAAAGCTTAAAACGCAGCTATTTTAGAATATTTTGACTTCGGCTTTGAGTGTGTGGGACAAGTTCTGTGCGCGTGGAGAAGGGTTTTCAGAGTCCTGATGGTTTCAAAGCAAGCGGGTGAGTCCGTTGGATTCTTTCTTAGACCCGGATTGGCTGACGAAGGTGGAACGAATTTAGCCGAAGCAAACTGCCGGAGGAAGCTGTCTCCAAAGAGAGAGACAGGTCTCGAAAGGTGGCGAGCCGAAGCGCGTTTCCTCCGTGCACAGATGTTTTAAGCCTGAGGGCGTCACGCCCCTCCAAGGTGAGCGATCCAATGCGATGAGATGATTTTGGGCGGGAATCAATTTTCATTGTCTGGCTTACTAACTCATTTGAATTTATGGTCGCCTAGAGGTTTGGAGTTGTAATACTTTTAAGGATAAGGATAAAATGAGTATGGTGTAAAATACATTATTGTGCTATACACCATCTTTTAAAGAATAAAGAGGGAAACATTTAGATATGAAACATGAAGGGATTATAAGTACGTTGACCTGTAGTTTGTACAAGAAGTAAAAACTAAAGAGAACCCACAACTAAGCACACACTGACCTGAGGTTTAGAGGTGACCAAGTATAAACCAGGAGTGATCTTTTTGGCACCGGCAGACACAGGAATGTCCGACGAGGAGTATGTTTGGGCGTAGCTCGAAAATCTCATGGAGGCCCAACATTACAAGTGGTTGGTTGTGGAGATGTTAGAACGATTATTATTGTGGATTGACACATTTAACCAT
>VCII01000484.1:0-62829 GCA_006030095.1 Triplophysa siluroides | reverse complement strand
GTGAAATCAATAATTTTAAAACATCAAAGGGAAAAAAGGTTAACAATAAATAAGTGAAATCAAATGATAGTTAGACAGTTCTCACCTACGGAGTACGCAGCCATGAGGAACCCAGCTGATCCCGCCAGCACCTGGAAACCCTGCGATCTGGTTTTGTGCACAATCAGAGCTATTCTTGTGATCTATCAAACATCAAACAATATTAAGGTGATAAAAGTAAGTGAAAATAAAGACAGAGATGGTGAATAAAAAAAGAGAACTGTGTCTCTTAAAATGTGTCTGCAGTAATTACAGGTGAATCATTTCTGGTATAGTTACTGTATGATGAGACCTTCAGCTTGACTGCAACGATAACACTTTAACTTGAGTCAATATTGTTAACTTGTTTAATATTGTTGGGTATTAAGGAGGGGTGATCAACACTTAAAATCCTTACAATGTTTGTGCTGGTTTATGCATGTTACAGATAACGCAACACATGGGGATGAATTACGTTAGTTGTGTATTTTTTGCACTGCTGGCATCACTAAATGTGATTCTAAAAATAGAAATATTCAAACAGATTTGCTAAACTCTCTCCCCATCTGTCACTGATTAAAGACACATGGCTTGCCCTAAACCCATTGGTTGAACAAATGTTGAAGAGCGACGTTTTGATAACGCCACAAGGCCACAGTAATATTAATACTGATGCACTCCAAATTGGGATAAATAATACCAATATGAAACATGCAAAATCAATAATTTTTTAGATTCTTCGTTGGTGTATTAAACAATTGAATGAATATAATATATTCGCTCTTACATCACCACCACTATCTTTGAGGCCGACAATATTTGTATGCTGGGAAAGTTGAATGATGGCATCCAGAGGCAGGTCGAGACCAGTGTTTGCTGGCACACTGTACAAAACGACTGGAACTGAACTGGAATCTGCCACCTTGGAAATGACAAAGACAATGATGGAAATGATGTGTTTTATTTTATTATACAGTCTACAATCAATAGAAACATCCACAGCTTTACTGACGAATACCTGAGCGTAGTGGTTTATAAGAGCGCGGCTGTCCATTCGACCGCGGTAAAAACATGGTGTTACCACTAACACACAGTCAGCGCCCGCATCTGCCATTCTTTGGCTCATTTGGATCGTTGCCCTGGTGGCTACAAGAATAGACAAAAAGCAATGTGAGAGCAGAGCAAGGCTTGACAGTGTGCCATCAGGCAGGTTTTATCGAAATTAAAATAGAGACACTAAAAGACCAAGCACAAGACTGGAGAGTTTGAAACCCAGATCCAGATAAAGACCAGTAGCTGCATTTATTTGGCTGTCCCATTTGAATGCAAACCGTAGAAATACTGCAGTGTTTTATTTTAGATACTCAATAGGTGAATATTGCCCAGACGGGCACCTTATGTGAATTTCTCATTTGAATTTTGTTTTTTCCTACTAGACTGGACTACATATCACTGCAGTCATTCTAAAACCTAGTATTTTGTGATTTTAATTTTTTGCCATAAATCATTATTATTAGTCACCCTTTATGTTTGCTACTGAGCTTCGTAAAATTCTAACCAATAAAAAAGTATTAGAAATTGTTTTGACAAAACGGTATTGTGCACGCGGCCACTCATTTAGAATACTCCAAATTCACTAACATTAGGATGAGGTTAAGAACAAATTCATGTGCGTACGCATGTGTTGTGAATTAGGCGGAACGTTTTCTTGGGAGGTTCAAATGTCCGTATAAATACGAAAAATCTACACAATTATTAGTGAATGAGACCCAGTGAATTGTAGGACAGTAATTATGACCTGTAATTTAGTTTATAATAAGGATATAATTCTACAGTACTTTGCACAACAAGCAGTTTTATTGACAATTCATATGTACTCTTTGGTCTCTATTAAAATAAAACGGAAAATACACGCACGCAGGGCACACACACACACACACACTTAACACTAGGCTACTGCCAACTTCAGCTGCCTATAGAAGCTGTTTTTTCTGATTTTTGATAATAGTTTTAAAGACTGTATTCTAATTGTGTTCATTTTCTTAATATTGCTGCTAGAAACTATTGCTTTTCTTTATTATTAACTTCATTATTCTATATTTAAAAGCTATAATTTAAAGTGTTGTGTATTTTGGTAATTAAAAATTTAGTTGTTGGAAAATATCAACTTATGATGATATAGTCAATCATCTAGCGATACAAATCGATTCACAAATTTTAATTTTATATGTTTAAGGCCGTGTTCAGACTTCTTTTTCAAAGCTGCTAGTGTCTGTTATATGTTATAATCCGGTGGAGTAAACCCTGATTCTTGACCGTGAGCGCATGTTTAAACGCCAGCACCGGCATCTTTTTCTGCAGCTCAGAGCGTCTTTTGAGGTTGAAAAAAGTTCAACTTTTTGGATAAAAACGCCCTACACCAAGCTCTTTTTTCACAGCTAACCAATGACAGAGACCTGTCGTTTCCATAACAACATGCGAGGAACGTGATTGGTCGAGAAGGCTTAAGCTCGAAAAAAGTATTGGTGGCCGAAACACCCGTTGGAGCACAGTCTTGAATACATGTAAGGTTCATTTTCACTTTCAACAACTTCTAATTGCATTTCTAGAGAGAAAGTCGTAGTTGTAGGAGTGTTGTAGTTTTTAAATATGGCATTTATTTAGTTATTGCAAAGACGCTCTATGGTTATAATTCAAATAGACTTCCGTTACGCTGTCTATCTGTTTCTCTTGGTTGCCTTCGTGCACAGACACTGCCTCCTAACACATGGCGTTCAGCTGTTATTTGTATCCAAACTCGGCCAGCGTTTTTTTTTTATAAAAAAGTGCCTTTGTCAACTTTTTCTGGTCATAAAAGAATTCAAGTGTGAACACGGCCTAAAACTGTTTCACAAAGTGTTAGCAAACCGCATTTAATCAAATTTAATGTCCAACATTTTTTCAGTTAAATCTCATCATATTCCTTGACCCAAATTTTGTTAAATCTAGTGTCATAAAACATGGTTCATAATAATCCAAGGCCCATTTATGTGCTATCAAGATGTCTCATGACCAAGACCATGATGGCTCCAGCTCTGATGATAATAGCGAGACATGTTTATGTAATGTTCATAGATTAAATAATCAAACATGAACTGCTGCTGGCCATGACACGAAACATAAATGAGACTTACATTCACAGCCAGAACCGGCCATGACTAACTTGTCTTTAGGTAGTGCCTCTCTCACTTTCTTCACCACCTCAACCCGTTCCTCGGGTGTCAGGTATGGGTATTCTCCATTAGAGCCCTGCACTACAAGACCTGATGATGACAAATAAAAGCCACAAATATAAATATTAGTAAAATCTTTAAAAATAAATCTATAGAATAGAAATCAAGCCATTTTATATTGCCATTAGAATTCAAATGTTATGATGTAGTTTTCATAAAAGCCCACTAGGTGGCGCCCTCTACATGGTGTAATGATGGACTTTAACCTGCAGCATGACATGAGATTTATCGCCTCACTAACACATGTTAACTATTGTCAACATGAATATGGGTCACACAAAAATTCACATTACAGTAAATATTTCACAAACGTTCATAGGTTTTAAGTTAACATTTCATTGCACATGCTTTTTGTTGTGCCTTAAATTTGGCAGAAATGGATATGTTTAATGTAATCTGATCAAATAAACCCACCTCTGAACGGTATGTCAGCATACTTGTTAAGATTGTCATGGAGTCTGTGATAGTCCACATCTTCACTGTGAGTAAATGGAGTGGCGATGGGAGGATAAACTCCACTGATGTCCAGTCCTTGAACTGCTTTTTGACTTGCACCTCTCCATGTTAAAACAGCTGATCTTCTGCATGCAACACTGACATTTCGGAGTGTAAACATGCTAAGGTTTGATTCGTCTGTAGAGAAAATTTAATATGGTAAACGTAAACCGGTCATGTGCTCGCAGTTAATAATCAACACAGTTATCATGTCTAAATATTGACAAATATTTGGGGTGAAAGAGTGAGTTTCTGACAAAATTGGGGACAACTTACACGATAAATGTTTTATTTTAATAAACCTTTTGCAAACAAATACCTCAAGGAACATTTAATGAGTATAGAAGTGGATGTTTTGCAAAATATGTTGTATGTTTACCTTCAACTTAATATGATATATGAGCCTACGCGAAAGCATTAGTAGGATAGGGTTTTATATTCTATTTCACCGTATATCTAATAAATAAACACAAAGCCCCCCAATATCAATGAATATACAATATTGTGAAGGAAACTTTGTTTTGCGCACTGTACCTGGTTAATGCAGAAGTCCAAAGCTCGCGCAATCGCAATATAGTTTATCTGAAAACTATTCCGAAAGCTCTGTATACATCGCGCTTTAATGAAGCAGATTATTGTAGCAGATTGTCTGTTATTGTGGCAGTAAGAGACGTCTGTGGGACAGGCAGCGCGTGCACTTTCACGCGCATGCGCGTTACCTCCGCTGTAGGCTTTGCTCGTGTCAATAAGATTAATATTCATGAGGTGTTTTAATATTGATTGGTTTCTCATTCAGCGTCAGCCAATCAACGAGCCAGGCGGGGCTAGAGGCGGAGGCGCGTCATATTACGTCATCAATCATTTTTAGGTTTACATGTAGCCTAGTTTTTACTAAACAAATAATATATATATATTTGCTGGACAAAAGTTAACTTTTCCAAGAAAGACAAACGTTGTTACAGGTTTTTAAAATCTGGGCAAGTATAATTTGTATAGCACATTGTATAGCACAATATCATGTTTAAATATTATTATATTATATTATATATATATATTTTTAGCATTTATGTAAGTTAAATACATTACTTGAAAGCACGAGTAGGTTCACTTATGTTTTATTTTAGCATCATGGTCTTAAATTGACACATACAACAACTTTCATTCATACAATAAATAAAATACTCATCACATTTGCAAACCAAAAACAAGTCAAATAAAGCATGTTTACAAATAATAGCAAGAAAATGTGGATAAAGTATGTAACAGATTCAAGGAAAATTTCAGGAAAACTCCCTAACATTAACCGTACTTTACAAGTGTATTTTCTCAAATGCACTGGACGTCACAATAACATCACTATAACATTTCTTTGTACATATTTATGATAGCATCCATAGTATTATCGAAATGTTCTTTCGAAATTGAAATGAATTACTACAATGTCAGGACACATATAACCTCTTGTTTTACTTATTCACATTGAAACAAAGGTACACAGGGCTGTTTTAACTGAATAACTGTGTGAAATATTTTGTTAGTGTTGGGGTCAGAAAAAAGACTGTGAAATAAACGGTCCGACTGGAATTGGCAAATGACACCTGAAAAATATGAAAAACAAATCTAAAACACAATGATCACTCATAAATCCTCAAATAAATTCAGTTTCACAAATAAGGAGATTGGAGCATTGGTTACCTTCATCTATTCCCAGAAGTAACGCAGATACCAGATGGTCTCATTCTTCAGCTGAGGTCCAAACAGAGGGTTTATTTGGGCCAGTATCGCTATTAACCAGCTGCCATCACATAGACACAAACACAACTTTGAACATTGAAATGGATCATAAAGCGTTTCATAAATTTAAGCTATTACAGTATATCAAGTAGCATGAAAGAGGAGAGTATGAGCTAGCAGTGATTCTGTAGAGTAAAAAGCTCATAGCACACAATGACATCCAGTGATGAATGGATAGATGCGTGGAGAAATACTTCATAATATCAAAAGACAAAATAATACGAGTAACGTATTTTGTTCAACATCATTCCAAACGGTTGTTTTATACTCACAATAAATAGCAGCAAACCGCAGTCAGCACCAAACAGGTTATGATAACACTGTATCAATAAAAATCAAATCAACAAATCAACACATATGCGATATCATGAATATAATAAAACCGAAATATGAACGAATTCATGTGTTGAGAGATGCTTCAACACGGATAAACGGGCTCGGCCTCTTTCAGCATCACTTACCCTCTGTTGGGTCCTTTCGGTACCAAAAACGGGGCAACAATTCCGACTAAACCCCACAGCGTGGTGAAGCAGATCATAGGCAACGCCACCGAGTGATAAACCATCGCGACCTGTTTATGAAAATAACACCGATTGGGAAAGAAATCCGTTTTTATTCAATTCTACAGCTCAATTCCGCACTAATCCTTCGCACACGCCTGCCGCTTCCTGATTGGCGGGATGGAATTGTACGACCGCACGCTATTGGTTAAAAACAGCTGTCATTCAATCGAAAATCTAAGACGTAGCATTTACGTCACACGTCACTCGATGCGCAGACCTGTATGAGACGTCAAATCATCTCGAGTTTTTGCGTTAATTTGCTGTTTATTTTTCATATGAGGAAATAAATGATTCTTATTTAAAACACTAATTGAGATTAAAGTTCGGTGTATGGAATATGTTCATTGTTTATGTCATAAACCAGCATGTTCATGTCCTATCTAATAAAGGTCACGTTAATATCTATAACACTTTTAACGGTTTTAAACATGCGGAGTCTGAACAGTTATTGTACTCTGTTTGATATATAAGCTCTTGTATTATTAAATAAGTGAATATAGCAGAGCTTCCCTCAGTTTGTATATTGCAGAAAGGCGCAAAATACATTTAATTAGATACAATTAGTTAGAGTTTTAGTTAGATCAAAACAGTGGTGAAATGAATATAAATGTGCATGTAACAACATTTTCATCTTCATTTACAATTGCCCATGTTATAAATATAAAAAAACAATTCAAAACAAAACACTTAAACATCGAACAAAGAAACAAAATTGAATGAATGGTAGCCTATAGAAAATAAGGAAGCTATGACACTTGAGCAGGAAATCATTTTCACACTGATGTCCTATCATGATGACTTATCCCAAATTCACTGTAGCGCCTATCCTTTTAAAAACGTCTGTAGAAATGATCAAACAGTACCATCTAGTGGACTTTAAGCGTGATTGCATTCACAAATCTTTGCACCTTTCACATACGATAGTTTAATCAAACATCATAATTCATGTTTTATAATGGATTTAAGTCAGGTTATAGGTCAAGGCATTTTCAAGGCTCTTTTTAGGTAATTTTAATATATTTAACATATTTAATCCAATATGTATCCAAAACGAATACTTAATGTTGATAATTTAATATATTTATTTATTTAAAATATATATATTTCATTGCTTTCACTAAAAAACAGTTAGGTGCTCTGTCAAATTATGAGCACAAGATGTCTGAAAGGCATATCTTTGAACAGCTCCAAGTGTGACTATAGCATCCGTATGAAAATAAAGAAGACATAATAAAACGCATGAATTAACTCCCGGTTACTTTATCAGGAGCACAGGTACAGTGCACACAGCTGTTTGATTTCTTACTGTTATGTAGATCTGCCTTTTCAAACACAGCCGGTAAAGAGAAACATAAATTATGAAACTGAATGGTCTTGAGTTATTAAAAGACAGAAAAATACTAAATGGAACAAATTATTGGATCTATTGGGCCTTTTTTATAGCCCTGCATTTTCCTGTGCTTCTCCTGTCACCTGCTAAAAAAGATGGTAAAAAAGTACAACGTTAGTAGTTTCATGTAAATGTTAAAATCCCCTGTAAATGTGTTGATAACTTTTATATGTGCTTAAATTCCTGCTTCATGTTTTAAAATTTAAGAATGATACACATTATGGGATGAAAAAAAGAAAACTGACAGCTTTGGGCCAAAAACTGATATCAATAAGTCATTGATGTCATGAGTGTATGTCTCAATGGATATGACAAAGCTTCATAATGTACACATCCAGCCCACCAGGATCGATTATGGGATTTCAGCTAGGCCTATAGGGGGTGGGCAGTACTCTGTAAAGATATGATGGTCGGTGTCATAAGTCATAAATACTAAGTCTAGCTGATTTTATTAGCTTTAAAAACGGCTTAAAACACAGCACAGCCTGCACAACCCTGCTGCCCACTCCCATCCCCAATTGCTTGCTGTCCCTCTCTTCTATGCTCTCAAAAAAGGCGAAAAAGTCCAAACAAAAACAACCAATGACCAGCAATAACTGTTTTATGAAAGAGCTACTAATACTTAAGTGTTTTGTTGTAATAATGACACACAGCACCCACACAGCTCTGACAGTTACCACCACTCAAACAATTGCCCACCGTGTTAGGTATTCTGCTCCATAACACCGGGAGAAGAACTGCTCTTCTGTTTACCCTCCACCACCTCTAGGTGCTCTGATCCTTGGGTCAGGAGGACTGCTTTTTCGTCAAAGCGTCCTGCTCCTGAATGACAGTCCTCAGTTGCATCCTAGGCTTCTGAGGGGGAGCCCGGGAAGCAACATTCTCCTTCTGCCTGTCACAAGATGAGAAGCAGGGCGTGGCTCTGCGCAGCAACCCTAGAAGACTGGCTTTGCTGGGAGAGAGTGCCTGCTTATGCCCCCAGCCTGACTTGCCGTCATATATCTTTCGCCCACCAATGCCACGGTGACTTGACATGCCCTGATGGGCAATGCCTTAAGAGCGGAAACAGTGGACAGGGAGAGATACCCAGCGTCGCCCCATATCTCCTATCTCTTGCCCCTTTGATGTTCGAAAACATATTTTAATGTGTGATGAAGACATGCTTCCATGTCATAGAGATCTCTTCATGGAGATCAGAGAAATCGGGAGGCTCCTACTGTGATTATTTTTTGTAAATAGCGCTCATCTAAGCGGCTACGCTCTGCTGCTCAGGAGGCCAGTCTACACTTAAACAAGCCATCGCAGCCGTGACAGCCTCCATAAACTCCTCACACACAGGCACTCACCCGAGCTCTCCTCTCTAGTGGAAGAAACTGGTCCCATACCCATTGAGGGGGACTAGATTAGTATTACCTGATGTAATTATTCCGGAACTTCTTACAGAAGGTAAAAGTCACAGTAATGTTTAATTTGGAAGGACTAAAATTACTGAGAAGATCTTTACATTGACATGCTAACATTTAAACAGCCCTCATACTACATGTTACACGTGGCAGGATAATATTTCATGGGGGGTAATATTGAGGCAGGATCGTTTTTGGCCTCCTACCTGATTTTCTAAACTCACAAGATTATGCCAGAAAGCACATTTTGTCTCGTATTTTAACAAGCTCAATAATATATCAGGGATTTAAAGTAGGGTGACATGAGATCAGGGTTGTATAGTCACAATAAACATGTGAGGAAGTGATGGAGAGAAGACAACAACCAACGAGTATGTTTATAAAATGGGAATTCATTTCCACTATAGGCTTGTCTTTGAAACTTTTTTTTAGAAAATGGTATTATTGAATGGTGCATTTGTTAACGTTAGTTAATAAAAACATAGCTGTTTATTATCCATATTAACTTAACAAATACAACTTTTTAATGTAATAATGTTTTAGTAAATGTAAACGAAAATAAAAAAATAACAAATGCTGTAGAAGTTCAGTTACAGTTTTTAACTAACAAATCTTAGCTTTCCTGTAGGTCAGTGGTAAGAGCATTGCGTTAACAACGCAAGGTTGTGGTTTTGATCCCAGGGGGCAAATACCTATGGAAGGATAATGCAATGTAAGTCGCTTTGGATATAAGCGTCTGCCAATTGCGTAAATGTTACTGAAACTGCTAGAATGTATGACTTCAGTAAGTTAATATCAAATCAACACCATCAAGTACTTCCACATAATTATTTTCACCACAAATAATTAAACAGGGACGGTACACTATCCTGTGGTTTCAACTTATATACAGTGATTATACTAATTATATATGCCATATAATTAGCTTAGTTTGTTTTAAAACGAGTGAAGGCTAGTTCACCTATACAAATTCTTTGTATAAACAAGTAGTCAGCATACATAGACGGACAACATTTTGTAAACTGGATATAATATACTATCACACATGGACAAAACATTTAAACTGACGATGACCGTAAAATGTTCTCAATCCAACAAGTGCTTGTGCTTCTCGTGCAAATTGCAAGCAGCGCAAAGAGTGCGGGTGTTGACTGCAAGTGACGTCACAGGAAGCGTACGTGTCTGAGCGTGCAAGTCTGAGAGTGCAAGTTGATAGGCTGCAGCCAGACCTTTCTCAAAAAAACCACCCAAAGCCAATCTGAGAGCGTGTTCTGTTTTTAGGCCATGACAACTGATTTCACATGAGATTTGATATCATCTTCTCGAAACTTAATCTTAAATGTACTCTAAAATTCTTTTGATTTATTAAACTATTAGGCCAAATACACTGAAAAAAGTGAGACTTTGGATAAACTTTAAAAAAATACTTTAACTTTGGAAAACAACTTGGAAAACGACAGGTATGATATAAGAACGTTTAAGCTCACGAGTTATTGGTCCGGGAATCTACTATGAGCCGCACCATTGTTAATGTACGGAGCGGGACAACAGGACGTTTGAATGTTTTGCGAGATAACGCAAAAGTTTTGCTAGATAACGCAAAAGTTTTGCTAGATAACGCAAAAGTTTTGCGAGAGAATGCAAATATGTTTGCGAGATAACGCAAAAGTTTTGCGAGATAACGCAAATATGTTTGCGAGATAATGCAAATATGTTTGCGAGAGAACGCAATGTTTCTCAGGGTAACGCAAAATTTATAAAAATATTTTTCTCATACCCTCTCATTTTTTTCCACAACCATGTCCCTAAAAGGGCTCCGT
Organism: Triplophysa siluroides; assembly: GCA_006030095.1. Classification (NCBI taxonomy): domain Eukaryota; kingdom Metazoa; phylum Chordata; class Actinopteri; order Cypriniformes; family Nemacheilidae; genus Triplophysa; species Triplophysa siluroides. The sequence goes on along the minus strand of VCII01000484.1, from coordinate 52,074 downwards.
AATGAGACCCATTGATTTTAACGAGGTGCACACAGCTGCATGATATCTCACTGTTATGTAGAGCTCTTGTCTCTTCAGACATGACTGCTAGAGAGAAAAACAGATTGTGTAATTAAATAATCTTTATTTGTGCTATTGAAAGAAAGAGAGACTGAACGTTTTAAATCACGCCTTCCATTGGCTCGTCCTTAGGACTGTGACCTGCAATAAACAAACAACAAGTGAACAAATAAATAGTAACCATTAAGGGCAAATTTGTACATAAGTTAAATAAGTTGATTTAAATGTTTAGAATTTCCCCTGTTAATTTATTGATAATGTTCACAGCTACAGTACATAAGCTCTACTTCAAGGTTTGCCGTCAGATTATGGCAATAATGTAACAATGATATACAATATAACATGAAAAACAATGCAACAAAATATGAGTAGTTGACAAATAAACCACACTTGTGTGGTGTAAAAGAAAAAACTAACAATGAAGATAAATCTCTCTTATGCTATTTTATATAAATATGAATAATTATTATATAAAAGTATATAGCCTATGCATTTTTCAAAAATCATGTTTTTTATTGTGAATTCCAATTAATGCTGTTCAGTCCTATGTAGAGGTATAATGGGTTGACGGTCTTAGTGTGTGTCTTAAAATGAAGCGTACTATTCAGTGTTTGTTGGTTAATGGATGATAATTTAGACTAGAGTTGACAGAAACCAGTGTTTTCAGAAAACATGAAGAGGGATATACTGCAGATTTTAGAGGTGTTAAGATAAAAGCACTACTCCACAACAAAGGATTAAATCATCTTGTCTAAAAAACACAAATATGATTTCTTAGATCTTTGCACACAGTACAGAAACTTTAGCAACGATAATAAGATCTTAGATTAAAAGAGTATAATACTTACGTTTTTTGTAGTAACAAAGACCCCATATAATAAACGCCGCCGCCGCCGCCGCCACCACCAACACAGCTACAATACCTCCAACATAGTCCTTTGGTTTAGCTGATTCTGATTCTTTAACTGACACAGACAGACAATCATTAGTAACACAGGTCATGTCATGTCTGAATGTCACAATAAAACAACAGCACATTTTAGAGAGTAACAGATTCAGATTTGATTCTAAACATTCAAGGAAAGAAAATGTAAAACTTGATTCAATTGTTGTAATTGTAAGTTTGCATTACAAATTTCACACGTCAGCTGATGTGTCTCTGTGCTCCACCAGAGGGCACTCCCTACATCTCCAGCAATGCCGTTCTACACTACATCTCCTATAATCCATTGCTGGACATTGCTGGATTTGATAATGTCCATCAATTGTACCCTTCGAAATCCTTCATTCCGAAGGGCCCTTTGAAGTGGCCACCTATGAGCACTTTGGTTTGGAACGACCCCTCAATATGGCCATGAGTGTTTTCACTACGGATGGCAATATATCCCATTTGGAACGCACTGCTTGTCTTCTGAGTGTTTTCTTGTCGTCTGATTCCTGATCTTGATCTCGTTCCTGTTGTCTGGATTTCCCTTTTGTCGGTTTGTCTAAAATTTGGACCCCTCTGCCTGTTCTTCTTGTTTATGATTCGGTATTTAATCCAATTGAATTTTCAAACCCTCATGTCTCTGTGCAGTTTGTGACAATAAATATAAGGAGGTAGTCGTATTTGTCGACACTGGAAACGACGAGATGAAAGACAGCAGAACCCATTAAGAAAAAGACATTTGTTGTGTCGTATTAGTGCCCGCATCACTCTCTCTGATGGGTTGTATTGTCGATGAAATGCTCACGTCCAGTGTATAAGACACGGTGTTATCCTATTGCACACTTTTCTATGCTCATAAATTTGAAATCATTGCACTGATGTTAATAAATCATTTTTCTAGACAGTCTGCATATGCTGCCTTATGTTATCATAAATACTGTTCACTTATTTAATGAGCCACACATTTACCAACTGTCTGTACGTTGACTGATAAAGTTAGGGAAACACCACATTTTTACACAAACATTTTTAGACATTTACCAACAAATTAAAGGTTTAGTTAAAGTGAAACCTGACCAAAATAGCAGAGGAATAAAAGTCACTTTAGTAGTCATTCAGTAGTACCTGAGTGTTGACAGTGTTCAGTGCTGTTGAACAGTGTTGTTTTGTTGGAGGATGAATTTGACACCACACAACTGATGTTTTCATCCTGACAATTCATTTCCAGAGAGAGATTGCAGGTGTTTATATCAGAAACACTGATGTTGGAGACTAAACTGTGTTTTTTGTACCAGGAGAGAGTCTGTCCCTGTGACCCATTCTCCACTGAACAGGACAGCACACATTGTGGGTTTGAAGAATCTGGAGAACATTTCACGGTAATGTTAGGATCAGGCAGATGAGCTGAAAAATGAAATGCAGGAAAGATGGAACAATTTGACATGTAGAGTGTATTATCTTCAAATGAGCAAATGAGAATATTTGCTTTTGTTAGCATTTGAAAATATTGCAGATTGATCACTTATTTTGGTAACTAAATACAACATTATTTTACATAAATGTAATATTTTAGGTAATTTACTTACAATAGACTTTAACGTAGAAATACTGTTTTGATTCTAGACCATTGTCTCCGAAAATCTGCAGTGTATAATGTCCAGAGTGTTCAGTGCTGATGTTTATGATGCTGAGATGTCCCGTCTTACTGTCCAGCTGTAGTCTGTCTTTGAATAAGTCATTATCATCTTTATAGGATATATGATTGTCCCTATTCTGAGCTATTACATTTCCTTCATAAAACCAAATGATCTGCGTATAGTTAAGACCATTATTTTGTAAAGTAGCACTATCTCCCTCCATCACAGACACTTGCTCCTCTTCATCTGTTTCAGCACCAAACGCACCTGAAGAAGAGATTCAAGAATATGCTTTGCTATTATACTCCCAGTACAAACCATTTACATTTTCAAAGGAATAGTTTTCATTATTTACTGTATGCTGTCAATGTTTCAACAATCATAAACAAGAGAAATTCAACAATCATAATTGTCATGTAACAACATGGACCATCTCTTCAAAAATATTTCTTAATAGTAGTCCAAAGTGTACACTATACAGTTCATCTTGTGATGATTCTTATTCACATTAATATTTAGTAATAATTGTGTCCTCTAGTGAACTTGAGAAGCAAAACATAAAAGTTATACAAGTAAAAAAAGTAGACTCTAATGCTATTCTTTGAGTAGGCTAATGGATAATCCACGGCTAGCCGTGGATTAAAAGATTTTAATGCATAACGTGTAGGCTAAGGTTGGCCAAAGTGCATTAAAATCCTTTAATACATGGCTAGCTGTGGATTATCCCGCTTATACCATGGTCATTTGACAAGTTAAAGCGGTAATTGGTGTGCAGTGTAATTTTTGATCAGACAAGTGAAATTAAATTTTCGTCAGTTCATTTCAAACTGACTGGAACTTCCTGTGCATTAAACGGTTTTAATGCACACCTTCCAGCCAATCAGAATTGAGTATAACAGACTAACATTTTCATGGAAGAAATAACACAACATATACACATTACAGCCGCGGAAAAATGTAATTGATATTAATTCACAGCTGAGTGGGCCTCCAAGATATTTACAAAATCAAAAAAGTAAGTTTCTGAGAAATTAAACGTCTTTTTGGGAAAATTTTACATTTTTTAAATCTTAACTAAAAATGGTCATAATCACTTTTCCCTTAAAACTGCCCTGAATCACCAAAAGCCACCAAAACACTCAATGAACAGGCTTGGTTACAGATTGATTAAAAATAGCCAAAGGAATAGAAGAGAATTGAACATCGACTTGTTGATATGCCCATTAATGTATTTTCAGTGGTGTAGGCCTAACAAAAAAAAGTGGTGTACTATAATATACAACCATAACACCGACCTCAAATGGCCAAAAGACAGGGGTCAGTGTGTTAACAATTTTTTCAGCATAATCCTTCATTTATGCTTTGAATATTAAGTTTTAGAATTGGAAAAAAATAAGTTGGTGAAAAAAAAATATTTTTATGCCAGTACTGTTGACCACAATACAATATTTTTTATAAAGCATCAAATCTTTTTAACATCATATACAAAATTTTACAGAATACAGATGAAACTTTGTTATTACTGCCATCTCTGTGTCAATACTTGTTAATAATTTAAGGGGGAAGATATTAATGAATGACTACATTTATTTTAAATATAGAATAAACATAACTAGGAAGTTTAAAACTACTGTAAATGGAATGACGACAAAGACAAAAAAATCTGACTTAAACGGTATAGGGCTATGGAAGTGCTTTGTTTCCTTTAATCAAGATAGTATCAGTGGCGGCTGGTGAATTTTTTTAGTTTTAGATGGGGCTGTGGCTAGGGTGACCAACAAACTAAATGTGGGACACCATTGAAAAACGTGAAAATGTGAATGATACGGAATGAAAACATTTGTATATAATTTTTTACTTTAATTTTGAGCACAGATCAGACGTTATCATGTTGTAGACTTTGAAGATCTCCTCAAAAAGAGAAAACTAAAGGAATTAAACAACAAACAAATAATTAAAAATAGTTTCTCTTTTAAAATGTATTATTGTTAAATAATACATTTCATGATTTGCTAATAATTTTTATTTTAATACGCTAACCAAAACCTAAAGTCTAAACACAGAAAAAAAAGAAAAAATAAAGTTTCAAAGCGACACAGTTTACGATGTTTTGGTGAAGTTTTATTCGCCAAGTTGACATGAGAGGATCGCCACCCGATCTACTGTCAGACGTTGAAGCCTCTTGATGGCTAAAATCCCCGTCGTCTTCTCATACATTGGATTAAAGGCTTTAAAAATGTGCGTTTGTATGAGCTCGTTGTACACTGGTGTGCACCGGGTTGCTGCTTTTGACACAGCGCTGTTAAATAGTTAAATACTGTAAACAATGGCTCATTTGCGTTTCTGGTTAACGTTATTCTTAATGTGACAACTGCTGAAAATGCGGGCCATTTTCTCAATATGCGACGTGCGGCCAAGGGGTGAAAATGCTGTGCGGTACAACGCAAAGCGGGAAGGGTGGTCACCCTAGCTGTGGCACATAGGCACAGCAAAAAGTTTATTTTTATATTCCCCAGCTAAAATTGAGCCGTGCAGAGAGGCCATATTGTGATGATAAAAACATATATTTTCCACAGATGATTATCTAAACATTACATTACGCAAATATACATTAAAAAAATATATATAATTATTATTTTGTGTGTGTAGCTCTATTGGCCAGCCGCCACTGGCTAGTATAAAAAGTTGTGACTGATATCAAAGATTCGCGACGCACTGCAATATTATACAGAGATAAAACGGCGCAGGAGAACCCGTGAATTCAGTGTCAATCTCTCTCGGGAACAGATGAGAGTAGCCACTGCCGGTAAGCCACGAAACCACAAAAGCAGGTTTCGTAGAAAAAAAGGGAACGAAACCACAAAAGCAGCTTGGAGACCTAAAGCAGGAGAACAAGTGTGTATACGCTAATACAGATCTTTAGAAGTCGTTATATGCAAACAGCGCTGTGGAAAAAGTAAGAATGCGGCGTATGCGTGCGTATGGCCCAGACTACACCACTGCTGCCGCACTAATTTAGGCTAGTGATAAATGACGATATGCCCTAACGGACATAACAGCATCGATTAAAAACACATTTTCTGTAAACAATTATTACTCACCAATAAGAGCGCAGAGACACAAAAATACTTGAATTGTCATCTTATACCTCGAAAGTATCGCGTTTAACAGATAAAACACACACGACGCTATGAACCGAGTAACGGGATGAATGGTTCCTGCATCTGACAAACCTGTTTAGCTGTTTGACACGCATACCTCTGGAATGAGGTGGCGTCATATGTTCACCTGCTTTATGACCGAGGAGGGCAGGGCCAGTGTTTTTCCGAAATCCGACTCTACGGACAAATTATCCTATATGCATATATCAGTATCATATACTGTATGTGACATGCCTGTGATACTATTAACCGGAGATAGAGGGGAGCGAATTTTTAGCGTTTATGTTTGTTATCATTGTGGAAATTATACTCCCCAGTAAACCCACCCAATTAAAGCTACAGTCAAATGCTTTTAAATGAAGGCACGGCCCCTATATTAAGATGTGTGTCAGTATCATTGATGTGCCTGTTATCATAATAATCTGAGATGGAGGAGGGAAGAGTATATCTTCGGCAGGTGTGCTGTAAATTTAAAATTATGGAAATTTGACTTCCCCATTAAGATCATTCTATTAAAGCTAAAGCTCAATGCTCATGAGGTCACCAACTAAAGATTTATTGGATGCATAACTGCAGTAAATCTGTAAAATAATTGAAGCGCTTCTTGTTTTAGTCTTTTAATATAGCAATTTCATTTTGTCATACAAAATGTAACACTGAGAGAAAAGATCCTGATAAAAGAGAAACATGAAAGAATGTTGGCAGTACTTTGACAAACTGTATCAACACAGTCTCCTTTAAGAGAACATTCTAAACTTGAATTAATATATTTCTCTATACTTCGATGATTGAATATTTGTATTTTAAATGCCATTTATGTGCAAGTGTAAAAGAAAGTGTGAATGATCAGCCTACAAGTAACTTGAAAGACCAATTGTCCCAATTTCCTACTTATGCTAAAAAAAATAAAAAATGTAAAACACAGCACGGTGCATGGTGTTTATAGAACCGATCCTGTCCAAACACGCATTGAGCGACCCAACTCACCTGACGATCACCCCGAGGTCCTCCACCGGTACAGAAGCCCAAAGTAATCCGGGGTTCTCTGAGCCGGCTGCCCAGCTGCCAGAGCCCGCTGCCCAGCTCTTCTTCGAGCCTGTCACGTCCGGCCATCTAGTGTGTTCAGAGCCAGTCCCGTCTGGCCTTCCAGTGAGTTCCGAGCCAGTCCCGCCCGGCCTTCCAAAGTTCCCCGAGTTTACCACTGACGATCATGTCAATGGCTCTGGCATACGTCTGGGCAGTATGGACCAGTCTGGAAAGTTCCCCTTTCCCGAAGCCTTCCCAGAACCCAGTCCCAAAGCCTGCCAAGAGAAGACTGCCAAGAGCCCCTGGACTTGTCAAAATTTTTGTGGGGCGCAGTTCTATGGACAAAATGGCCAGCACGGGCATGTGGACCGCGGCGGTCGTGCCTATCTCCTCGTTTCCTCGCGGCAAGCCTTCAGAGCGGCTGGCTCCCTCCAGGTCTCCCGAGCGGCAGGCTCCCTCCAGGTCTCCCGAGCGGCCGGCTCCCTCCAGGCCTCCCGAGCGGCCGGCGCCCTCCAGGCCTCCAGGTTTTTTTGGGATTGCCTATCTCCTCGCCCCAAGCCTCCCGAGCATCATCTTTAACATACATGTATAAGAGACATTTGGCAGCTTTGTCATTTCAGTAAAATGGGTCACAAAGTTGCAACAACAGTTGACAACATAGAGCACATGGGAGTTTAAAACCACATATTACGTTTTCATTTATTCAGAGATTAGTTTTGACAGCTGATGTTTGACATATGACACGGTTTTGTTTTTTGTATCATCAAATGGTATGGGGTGTATAAATAGTTCTTGAGGTGTTCCACACCACAAAATCACAGAATGTACCTCTGCTACACGCATTTGGGCTTCCACTTGATGCATCTAACTGTGATTTGGTTTTAGGCTAATTACACCTTCCTCAGACTGAGTCTTTTACACATTCATGTAGAGTGGAGTCTTTTGCACTGAAAGGACACTTAATCTTTAACAACATCACCACACCATCTTATGATCCACCGATCCATGGCACCTCTGGGTTACTTAGAAGTCCAGATGCTGCAACAAGGAGATCTGCAGGGTGGTCTTGTATTGCCCTCAGGTATGACTCTCTGGCAGTGTTTTCATTTTCTAGACCCCATCTGATTAAAACAACACAAAAGAAAGCCATTTTATTTTCAATATTTTGGAGTAGGCCTACAATACCTAGCTTTAAATTATCGTTCTATAGCATTTGTGCCAACAAAAGAAATACGGGGAAGCAGCATATGATAACAACTACCAACGCAGCACATTTAATCAGAACTCAACAAGCAAAAGAACACAATGGGAAAAACACAATCCACCCTGCCTCTTTCGAAGGCTCCGCCTCCTTAAAGAAAGTGAGTGAATAACGGTTGTGAATTATGCAAGCGAGTCCATTGTGTGTAAGGTGCTTGCATCTGCCACTACACAGGTTCTCTCAGAATTCACCAACACCGGCAACATCAGCTTGCTTGGGGGTCAAACTTGTCTGCCTGCACGTGAATATACAATTACCCACTCAGTATTACTGTAGCTATATTTAACTGCATTTACTGTCAGGATAAAAACTACTTTTTATATTCATAGCCTACATATTTATGCCTACATTGTTAAAACCACTGTATGTGTGACTGAGTGCTTAATAGACCTATATAACAGTGCAACCTTAATATAATTCACAACAAATAACATAATCATGTTTTAAAAGTCGAATCACCTGTGACCCTGCCTCTGTGTCTCCACCTGGGCTACAGCTTTACAGCTTTACCTAATAAAATGGCACAATTGGGTGTGCATGACATCTAAACAATTCAAAGCTCTCATTTTAAACACACACTGAGAAACTATACTGTAGATTCTTAACCAAACAACATTACTGAATTTCACAACTAACATACAATTGTCACTTTGACTTCATCTGTGACCCTGCCTCTCCACAACACCACAGAGTTTAGCTTCAAATTGACTATATGCATGCACAGGTAGACCTACTTCCTGATTTTCAATAAACCAGCTCGGTGGGCTGACAGCTATAGGATGTCATTCTCCCCCCATCCCCCTCAAAAAGTGTGAAAAGTGATTAAAATGAAATATGCTGAGGAGAAACTGTTCCCCGCCCCTCAAAGTGCTGAAACGTAAACGTATTTTCATCTCCTCTAGATTTTAACAAAAAATTAATTTTAGGCATGAAAATATTTATATGAATTCATGCAAATTGACATCTCATAAAATAGTTACAAATTCCTGTGACGATTTAATAATGCATTTACAACATGCTTTATTTTATGAATTTTACAATTACGTATGTATATATTTTTTACATAAACCCAATAGTTAAATTCATCTGCTCTCTCTGTCTTAAATGTTGATCTTTTTCTGTTTTATATTCATTGATTCTCACTGATGATCACTAGAGGTCACTGTCAGACCATAAAATACAGCCTTAAGTTTTTGATTATTTGAAGTAATGTAAACATTTAAAATGTAACAAATTGACTTGCAAAGCTAACTACATCGGATTCTATAAATTTAAGGTAGAAAAAACTGCACAGAGTTTGATTTATGATTTGATTTTAAGATTTGCCCATGCATGAGATGTCATGTAAACAAGGTGAAAATCCAGTTGTAGCAACAAAATATTTAATTTCATGTATATAAATATTGCTTATAATTCAGAGCAAAAGTATGAGAATCAGGACAAAGAACAAACGGGCAGGTCCAGTTGGCAGTACAGGTTCAGGGTTCTCAGGGGTTGAGAAGCACAGAGGGCTGTTGTGGTGAGAGAAGAGGAGGAGCTGGAGGGGTGATGCGGTCCCAGGATGGTTCAGGCAACCAGGACACATCAAGGCACAGGACATAAACCACCAGAGGAATGAATAGGGGAGGTAATGACAGGATCATTACTGGACAGGAAAAAAATTACAAGACAATTAGCCTAATAAGATAGCAGGGAGGTGAAGTTTAGGAATCCATCTTCAAGAAGCTTCGCTGTATACTGTCACTAACCAACAAATATCACAAATCATTGAGCAAACAAATGCAGTAGCCTAATAAAAACCCAAGTGGACACATTTTTAAACAGTTGTAATACGCAAAAAATGATGTCATGTTATATGAGCCCCACCTCTACATACCTCTCAATCATCTGGAGCAAAAATTCATGGATTATTCCATGATAATTGGAGTTTGTTTGGAATCCTTTTGTTAACTTCTCTGTAACTCAATGTCCTACGAGAAACTTCCTCTGCTCACTTTTAAGAAAACAAGAAACACAACCTTTGCAATTCAAACTAAATGGTCTTCAGGGTTGCCAGATCAGCACAGAGTCAGCACAATGGTCTATTAAAACTTACCCATCCTAAGTTTCAAAACTCAAGATATGGCATTCACATACATATTTTACAGTGAAGGTTATTTATTTATTTAAGTGATAGTTCACCCAAAAATGAAAATGTTTTCATAATAACAATCATAAGATCATTCAGAATAACTTAAATGTATCTTAAGATATCTCATGACTCCTGACAAAAAAAAATCTGTTCATATTTAAACTTGTGATATTTGCATTTGGCAGACGCTTTTATCCAAAGCGACTTACGTTGCAATGTATAATACATTTGTTTTTGACTATGTGCAACCCCCTAGGGATCGAACCCATGACCATGCCTTTTTCAACGGCATGCTCTTACCACTGAGGTACAGGAAACCCATGTGACATGAAAGATAACTTGCAGCAACATTTTAAAAGTACCTCAATTCTGTAGGAAAACCATGGACCTGGCAACCCTAATCCCAGATTTACATCTGTTTGTTCACCTCTGTAGGTGTGGTCAGGAAATTTTGGGGCAGTCTCAAAATCTCCATATTCAACTGCAGCTCATATAAAAAATGTAAGATCACTTTTAAAGTTACACACAACTACATGCACACAGAAGCTTTTACATTAACTTTATTTATTTTAACTTGATTATTTTTCAATCCGTTTTTCATTTGTGATTTACTGCACAACAGTTTTTATATCACAAGGACATCAGGGGACTGGGGTGAATTCAGCTTCTCTTCAGGATCTGAAGTCATAAACAAGTATAGCAACAGTAGCCACACCCACCAGAGCCGAGATGACTAATCGAATTACAGCTTTAGAAAAATCACATGAGTGAACCAGATCTGAGGAGACAAAAAAATTACAGACATACAATATTAATGATGGGGACAACACTCGTCTTGGTTTTTCTCTGTACTCTGTTTTGAAGAATTATGCCATTCACAAGTATTTGAAATGCACAATTGTAGTTTGATACACTTTGGTTACAACCTGTAGACATGAAAACACATTTTCATCAGCAGGTACCTGTTCATGTTTTCTGCTCTGCCAGGCATCTATTGCAACAACCTTCAACTTATTCTTGCCAAATACTGTCATTTCTTGTTTTTAGTTTGAAATATATTGTTGCACTGTTAATGGAGGCTGAATTGGGAAGGGGGAGGACCAGGGTGACGCTCCTTGCACTGATAGGCTAGAGCCATCAGCAGTAATGGATGCCAGGGCAGAGTATGAGAGGATCAGGAAGAACCCCATTCAGATCCAGCACCAGAAGCCTGGGAGGTGTGGCCAGTCCAAGGAGCCAGTCAGGCGCTGGCAGCAACAGAAGCAACGAACTTATATTGTCAAGAAGTGAAAGCCTATAGAATGTTCCTTTGTAACACCAGCGTCCAGCAGCAGCCCTGCGCTTCCGCCATTTTGGAGTGAAAGCAACAAGGCCACTTGCTTTTTGCTGTCGCTTGGGCAATATCAGCTGCTATGTTAAAAAAAGTTAATTAAAGCTGAAATATAACCCGAATGATGACAACACAGAACAACGTACAATCACTAGACTAGTGATCATTAAATCCTTTTTAACAGTTTATTTTACAGACTTTGTGTTATAAGTTTTTTTTTAAATTCACAAAACCTTTGCTCTCTAGAGACCATGTCAGTTTTGGTTGAAATTCTTTTAAGTTAAAGTTTTAGCATTATAATCACTGAATTAATGTCAACATGTGAAATTAAATTAGGGACATGCGTTAGAAAAATTGGGAATGTTGGACAATAAATAGATGGAATATAACAGCTTGACAGTAAACTGTTTTTGCAGAAGTGTCCTAAATTAATTTTGGTTAAAGCCAGACTAAAAAACAGCCACCGTCTCAAATTTATTTTCATTATTCACAAATTCGAAGTGAATTAAAAAAAGCATCAAAGTTTGCCTCTTGGGTTCCATACTCTTTGCCGGAAGCCAGGGAGGTGCAGAATACACCAGGAGCCGGGGACCGTCGAACGTGTTTAACAAGAGTTGTAGGTGGATTCCGTAGCCATGACACTGGAGACAGGACACAGAAGTTACAGACGTGAGAATGACACTTAGTCTTCCTCATCGAGACAAGGGATCTAGCAACGGCTTCTTCAGCCAAGGTGTGTGTTGCCCAGACACATCCAGCCGCCAATATAGCCAATGTTGTTTCCCCTGGGTTCCACTCTGGAACCGAAGCACTGCAGTGCTGACCTCTAGGAAGAAAGCGGGCACTGAGCTGAGCTTTGGGACGAGAGCGGGCACTGGGCTGACTTTGGGACAAGAGTGGGCACTGAGCTGAGTTTGGGACAAGAGTGGGCACTGAGCTGACTTTGGGACAAAAGTGGGCACTGAGCTGAGCTTTGTGCCTGCTCTCATCCCAAAGAGTGGGCATTGGGCTGAGCTTTGTGACGAGAGCGGGCATTGGGCTTACTTTGGGACGAGAGTGGGCACTGGGCTGACTTTGGGACAAGAGTGGGCACTGGGCTGACTTTGGGACAAGAGTGGGCATTGGGCTGAGCTTAGGGATGAGTGGGCACTGAGCTGGGCTTTGGGACAAGAGTGAGCATTGGTCTGAGCTTTGAGACAAGAGTGAGCATTGAATGGAGCTTTGGGACGAGAGTGAGCATTAGGCTTCGCTTTGGGATGAGAGCGGGCACTGAGCTGAGTTTGGGAAGAGAGTGGGCACTGAGCTGACTTTGGGACAAGAGTGGGCACTGAGATGAGCTTTGGGACAAAAGTGAGTATTGGGCTGAGCATTGGGACGAGAGCGGGCACTGAGCTGAGCTTTGGGACAAGAGTCGGCATTGGGCTTAGCTTTGGGACGAGAGCGGGCACTGAGCTGACTTTGGGAAAAGAGTGGGCACTGGCCTACTTTGAGGAAGTGTGCACATTCTGGAGCTAGTGGCCGAACTCGGGAGCAGATTAAGGGTCTGGAACTGACAAGAGACGGTCAAGTTTCTGGAGTGTATGATGAAGAAGAGTAGACTCTGGAGCAGACTATTTGGGAAAGTTTTTGCCCAGAGGGATTGACACTGGCGAAATGGTGTTGACCTTGAGATATGTGGAGGTTTTTGCCGTAGGCTGGAGCACTCAGATGGATGCTGGGTAGAACTGGATGGTTATTAAAAAAATTATATTTTCTCCCAAAAGAAATTTAGACTTTTAACTAGAGGAAATACTTCATTAAATCGACTAGGGGCAATTTATATAGATCCATAGACAGACAATAATATAAATAATTATCCAGTCTCAGCTGAGAACAAGCATTGAGCATAGCATCGCTCCAGCTCATTAGATGGGGAAAAACACACAATTCCTTTACATACCGCTCCAGAGACCGACCACTTTGATGGAGGTGGCATTTCAGTAAAGACCAGTGAATCAAAACCTGTAGCAGCCAAACAACCTCGGCTCATAACACATTTCAAATATGAGGTGGTATTCTTTCGATCGTGAGCAGTTCCTTTTGTCTGCATACTATTACATTGATACAAATTAGTCTTGGGACTAATTCACAGTGATCTAACAAATGCAACAAACATTTATGCTGGTGTTTGTTGGATCAGTGTGAAATAGCCTTTGCTTGTATGTAAGCCATGTTTTCCAGAACTTTGATATTTGAATTTCTTCTTTGCAAACTGTGAACTGCATCCAGAACATTTCATAGTTTATGATCCGTTGTCAGACAATTTTGTGGAGTACAAGAGAAAAATCAAGACTAATGTCTATTATGTTTCCTGAAAAGCAAAATATCTGTATTGCCTGCATCCGATAAATTAGCTCAAATTCCAAACGTTTTAAAACATTTTTATTTTAATAGAAGAGTAAAACTAACCGGTATGTTGTGGACAGTGTTCCTGAAAGTTGAGTTGTGTTGTCAGGTTGTTGACTGGATTAGCAGCCACACAGTAATAAGTGTTGTTTCTCTCTTTAATATCCAGTGAGATCGAGAGAGAGATGTTGAGGTCAGGACTCCTGGTCTGGTTCAATCTCTCATTGTTCTTAAACCATGACAGAGAAACATCTGGTCCGTTGTCAGCTGAACACATCACTACACACACCTCACAGGAAAAACTTTCATCTGGATCAATACAAGAAGCTGGGTATTTCTGACAGTCTAGTGGAAGAACATACAAACAACATATAAACATTCAGATATCTATTCAGACTGTCATCAGACTTCTACATTCGACCAATGATCAAAACAAACACTTACCAGAAGTTTGACACACACTCACCACAGAGCTGATCGCAATGACCGGTAATGAAACAGGTGCTTCAAAATAACAGAAAAGAAATGTGTCGGGAACATTTCTCAGCTGACAATCAAAGCAATTATAATTTATTCTTAACATTTTTTTATTAGGTACACTTAGTGCAATATAACCCTTATGGCAAAAAAAGCTGCTATCCCAACAAACAAACAAAAAATCTGTTATTGAGGAAATGAATAAAAACTGTGGTATGATCACAGACAACATTCATCCGCACTGAGCAGCAGTGTCCGAGCACAATCCACGTATAGACAATATCTCAATAAATAAATAATAAATAATAGACAATCAATTACTGCCATTTTGGTTGAAACACAGATAGTGATAAAGTGACAAAAATGTTACACTAAATAAAAATAAATAATAATAATAAGTGTCTCCAATTTAAATTGTTCAAATTTTCAAGTGTATTTTTGAATATAATCAGTGAAATATTACATGCTTAGCTTCTCACACCAGTTATAATCCACTTTACAACATAAGATTCTGATTCCTATGATATCAAACATTTTTCCACATTTTTTTACTGATGCCACATTTTACACTACAGCAAAAACATATTACATTTTTGCTATAAGAGAAAAGTTATTCAGGAAAAAGACTGGATTTGTCCGTGTAACTCACCATAAACTGTAAGATTGAATCTTCTGTATTTGGTTGTTGTGTTGATAATTTGTGCTTTATAGAGTCCAGATTGAACGCTTGTGATGTTTCTGATGATGAGAGATCCAGTCTGACTGTCCATCTGTAGTTTTCCATTCATGACACTCACATGACTGTCGAATATATAGATCTTCAGCTTATAGATTTCAGCTATGAGAGTGTCTGGATTCTTTCTTCCAAACATCCACAGTATCTGTACATCATCTTTCATGACAGAAACACCAGTGTGTAGAGTCACATCCTCTCCTTCTGTCACAAAGACTTTCTTCATTACATCTGTCTCGACACCAAACACACCTGAAAAACATTATACCATTTCTTACCAGACACATCAAAACACAAACAATTAATGAACAACATGAGCAGTGTTGGGTAAGTTACTCTGAAAAAGTAATTAGTTACTAGTTACTAATTACATATTCAATAGTGTAATTAGATTACTTTACAAATTACTCTGTACAAAAAGTATTTAGTAACTTATTACTAATTACTTTCTATATCCTACATCAACGTTGATTAGTTAAGTGATTCAAGGATAGACATGAAACGACTTATTTAATTCATTCAAATAAATAATATTAGACTATTTAAAGTACTCTATTAACTGACCAACGTATGACAGATGTGAGAATTATACATTTTACAAGTTAAAAGTTAGACTTTGAATTTTGATGTTAATTCCACTATTGCACACACATATATTACACAAAGTATTTAGTTTAATTACATCAGAAGTAACTGTAATTAAATTACAGAAAACATAAGAGTAATCCCTTACTTTACTTTTTCAAGGGGAAAGTAATTAAATTACAGTAACTAATTACTTAGTAACTAGTTACACCCAACACTGAACATGAGAAATGACTTACTACACAAAATAATCAGGACTAAAGTAAACATTTTCCCTAACAGGAACTGTAGATATAAGATATTCTAAGGTTAGTGTGTGAAAAGACCTTTACCTCAAATGCATACACACACACATGCACCAGTAGAAACCACATGCCCTTAGTACAGTTTTCAGATGGTCTCAAACTCACGTTTTATTTACTGAAGTAACTAAGAAACCTCTGACTGCTGTTAGTATATCAGCCTTCTTTGGGATTTTGTAACGGAAGAACTAAATTTGTGTTTCAGAGACCATTTTAATCCATTTACTTTGACAAAAATGTATTAAAATGATCGTTACTTATCATCAGAATCATATACACTTTGACTTTCCTAAATACCTTTAATAGTGGGAGGAACAATGAAATATTAGATTGAACTCAAACTTGTGTTATATAGTCAAGTCCTCTATAGTTTCTATAGTGAGTTGAGTAGTTAAGTTCTTGTTAAAACCTTCAACAATTTACCTGTTGCTTTTGTGTACAGGGCCTTGGTGGTCTTTTTAGCAAACTTTGCCTCCTCCCTGATCATTGTGCAGTCCCTCCGATAGAAGAAGATATGGATTTTAATGGATTCAAAGGGATCATTTTGTGTTGTGGGAAAGTGAGCATTCCGTCAGTTCACCCCTTGTGTTGGCTATTCAACAGCCTCTTAATCCCAGCCCGGCTTCACAAGGTTAGTGAGAGAACAAGTGCCTGCTAGTCACGGACCTTTTTGCATAGCATTTGCATAGAAGTGTGTCCAGTGCGACATGTAGCTTTGGGGTTAAATGGCCCTTCAGGAATTTAACTTAAACCTTCTCTTTGTGCAAAAAAAATTCACATTAACCAGAATAATTTAATGGTTCTGTTTCTATATGAAGTTGATATCAGAAGTGAGAATTGTCAGACACCATACAAAACGTCATGGTGATACACAAATACATTGTTAAAGGTTAAACCACAAAGCTGTGTGTTTCACTTTTGTGAAACCAAATACAGAGGAAGATTTATTAACACAATAAACACATGTTTCGGCTTCAGAACCGTTTACTAGTGAGCGTTCCTTCACATTTGACATTGGTGTTCACATTTTGGACGATGAAAATAGAAATAGGCATATGATGAATTTGTGGTTAAGGCTTTGTTGCTGTATAGGGTGAAATGAGGATATGTCTGCCAATGTTGCTGTGTGTAATACTGTTGAATAACAGGAGACAGTCGTAGCATTTAGAAACTTTAATCAACTGCAACAATACAAGTTAACTTCACATGGCTCAGTGACGAACAACTTAACTAAAAACCCCAAGAAACAAATACAGTATACTGATGGTCATGTTTAAAAAACAACCCCTCCCAAACATAAAAACTCTCATTGATTGTTTAGGTAACATCATACAGTATTAAGAATCAGGGGCGTGTAAACCTTTGGACTGGGCTATTTTGAGATATTCTGTTATTATTCTTCAGTGTGAACTTTATGTTAACATTTCTTTAGTGAAATAACTTGCTCAGGGCAGGACTAAATTAAAAATAAGCCTTAATTTTCAAAAATCCTCTTATTTTTCCAAATGTTTCAGCTTTTTCCAGATTCTGCAAGGGGTCTGAATACTTTCCGTACCCACTGTATATAAAGAAAATAATAATACAAAAATGTCCATAATACAGTATATTGTGCCTTACTGTATATTTACAGTGATGGTTCTTATCAACCACACACTGTATTTACTGTATGTAATGTGTCTAAACGGCAAATGATAAAGGTAATAGATGTCCTTCAATGTTTGCAGGGGTCTGGGAGCTCAGGATTGTCAGAGGATATGAATGTAAACCATATTCCCGACCCTGGCAGACCAACACTCACGATGCGGTGGATCTCTGATCAATTTGTTTCTGGTGCCCAAAGTACTACAGCACGTAAGTGACAGCTTTACATCTTATTTTTCATTTTGTGAACTTAGTGATTGATTTTAGTGATGTCTGCCCAAGTATAGGACGTGGTTTTAAAGTTGTTGCAACTATGACCAATAAATGAGGAGACTAGGTAGTGTGATATATATAAAGGAAGCTAGTGTTTGGTCAGTCTGTCTGCTTCCTGAGCTGAGCCCTCGTCAGTCAAACAGTGAAGTGTAACCTGACAAATGTTCTGAATCTGATGAGTTTTGTTGATACATAAAATGTATTTACTCTTTGATGCACAAGGCAAAAGCCAGTTGTATTTCATCAACGAGTATCTAAAGTCAGCTTCATTTTGTGCAAATAACGTGCATGTCCCTCTCTATAGTTTCCTGCTGCAGAAGTGCTCTTTTATAGAACCCTAAATAATGTATTACTGCCACCTGCTGTTGTGTCAGATTATTGAGAATATACAGCAAAAACATCCAATGCAAATCTGAGAGTCAGAGAGAGGGTTTGTTCTTTTTTCACAATAGTTGACAATATTGAATAAGCTTCAAGAAACATGCTCATGTAGACAGAGGTAAGGAGATGCAGGTGACAATGATTGAGCTTAAGTCTGTGCTAAGGATTGTTGTTATTGTAGTCCAGAGTGAATGTAAAGGTCCAGGTGGAGTGCCCTCTTGTGGAACTGATGTAACAACTGTACTGTAGGTGTACAGTTACATCTGATATATAAAAGCTACATTTGTGTCTCAGACTCCACAAGAAGGCTTTTGTTTGTCTCCTCATTTATCAATGGTGTGTTTTTCTCTCTTCTGTGAGTGCCGTTTCCTGTGGCATCTGTATAAAAATACAGAACGCATCATTAAAACAAATACAAAATAACAGTCAATGATTATATCAAGAGAACTAAAGCACAGGTGCACACAGCTGTATGATATCTTACTGTTAGTTAGAGCTCCTTCCTCTTCAGACGTGACTGTTAAAGATAATCACACATTGTAAAACTGAATAATCTGAATAATAATCATGTGAAACTGAATCTAGATTAAATCTCACCTTTTTGTAGCTCTATTTCTTTCCTAGGACTGTGACCTGCAAAAAGTAAACAAAAAAATAAAATAAATGGCAACAATTTATGATGAAATTGTACAATGTTTGTTTACAAAGTTATATTGGTATTTTGATTTAAATGTTACAAAAACGTTTCACTGTAAATATTTGGCTAATTTTCACATCTTTATGCCTCCGCTAATGCTTCATGTTTGCTGTTAGATTGGGGTAAAAATTAAACAGTGATGCATAATATGGCATGAAAAATAATCAATGCTTCTTATACTGTAAAACTTTGCTGTAATTTTGTAGAATGTTTGCCAGTTACTTACTGTAGATGTCACTACTTAATACTACTTTCCTAATAGTACTGTTTTCAATTTGAGTTAAACTTTACTTTAATTCAAAATGAGCAATAAGAGACTGGCATTTTTATTCGCATTAGCACAGCAACACTGGAAAAATGACATTCTTGCGAAGCATTTTTGTTTTGTTTTCTTGTAAAAATATTTTAAAACTATATAAAAGTCTTGTTTTATGAAAAAAAAAGAAGAACAAGGTAAGTTCATGTTTTAAACAAAATTGTAAATAGAATCTACAGTAAGTTACTGACCTTCATCAAAACGTTTTACAGAAAGTAAAAAATAAAATATTATGACTTTCTAGTTGTTTGTGTAGTGACGTTGCACATGTGCAGGTATAAAAGCTGGTATTAATACTTGCCCACTTGTTCTGATCCTCTACATTTTTTGTAACCCACAACTGCTCCAAGCACCACTGCTCCCAGCACCACTGCTCCCAGCACAGCTCCCAGCACAGCTCCCAGCACTTTCCATAAGTACTTTTCTGTAATGGACAAAGACAGAGAGTCAGTAGTAATTGGTGATGCCATGTCTGAATGCCACAATGAAACAACAGCACATTTAGAGAATAACAGATCCAGCATATAAACATTTGTTTTGCATACAGTACTAGGGATAAAAAGTAGACATTTTATAAAACATTTTAAACATGTATTTAAAAAAAACTGATAATTGGATTTTAACGAAAAGTTTGCATACCTGATAAATAGAAAAAAAAGATAGCTCCACACTTAACATGACTAGATATCGCTATTGTTTAATTAACATTAATCGTTAACAATAAGTTAACAATAACCATCATACCTGAATGTTGACAGTGATGGGTGCTGTTGAACTGTGTTGTTTTGTTGGTCAATGAATTGGACACCACACAACTGTAGATGTTTTTATCCTGACAATCCACCTTCAGAGATAGATTGAATCCAGTGTTTGAATCTGACAGGCTCTTGTTGGAGACCAAACTGTGGTTTTTGTACCAGGAGAGAGTCTGTTCCTGTGATCCATTCTTCACTGAACAGGACGGCACACATTGTGGGTTTGAAGAATTTTGAGGGCAGTCCATTGTAATGGCAAGATCAGGCAGATGATCTGAGAAACACAAAAAGTAAAACATTTCTGACAACAAATTAAAGATTAAATGTAGGGAAGATTGAACAGTTTGACATGTAGATATTCTTATCTACAAATGAACAAATTAGAATTTTTTTGAAGCATGAATGAAGCATTTTTTGGTTCAAAATTCTGAGGAAAACAAACAGTTTCAGGGCACCGTTGCCTTCAATTTTATTGTTCCTACTAAGTAGTCAAAGATGTCCCAGAACTGAATATTGCTAACATTCTTCCAAATATCTTCCTCTGTGTTCATCAGAACAAAGTAATTGAGTGATTCAGCTAAAACCAGAATGTGTTCAGCTGAGCCGTGATCACCCAACACCCAATCTCCTCCATCACCCCATCTCCTCCCCGAAATAACCATCATACCTGAATGTTGACAGTGATGGGTGCTGTTGAACTGTGTTGTTTTGTTGGTCAATGAATTGGACACCACACAACTGTAGATGTTTTTATCCTGACAATCCACCTTCAGAGATAGATTGAATCCAGTGTTTGAATCTGACAGGCTCTTGTTGGAGACCAAACTGTGGTTTTTGTACCAGGAGAGAGTCTGTCCCTGTGATCCATTCTTCACTGAACAGGACGGCACACATTGTGGGTTTGAAGAATTTTGAGGGCAGTCCATTGTAATGGCAAGATCAGGCAGATGATCTAAGAAACACAAAAAGTAAAACATTTCTGACAACAAATTAAAAATGAAATGTAGGGAAGATTGAACAGTTTGACATGTAGATATTCTTATCTACAAATGAGAATTTTTTTGAAGCATGAATGAAGCATTTTTTGGTCTTTTGAACACAAAATTCTGAGGAAAACAAACAGTTTCAGGGCACCGTTGCCTTCAATTTTATTGTTCCTACTAAGTAGTCAAAGATGTCCCAGAACTGAATATTGCTAACATTCTTCCAAATATCTTCCTCTGTGTTCATCAGAACAAAGTAATTGAGTGATTCAGCTAAAACCAGAATGGGTTCAGCTGAGCCGTGAACACCCAACACCCAATCTCCTCCATCACCCCATCTCCTCCCCGAAATAACCATACAGTACATGGCGCTTACAAGGCCTAACAGCGAAACATATTTTCTGGAATTTACTCACAAAGGACTGTAAGGTTGAAAATCTTCCATGACACTGTTCTGTTGATGATGATCTGTACTGAATATAATACGGTGTGTTCAGAGGAGACGTTTGTGATGTTTAGATCTCCAGATGTTTGGTTCACATGCAGACTGTCGCTGGAGCTGTCATTATCATTTGGGGATTCACCTGCCCTTATCTGTGCTATTTTGAAAATTCCAGAATACCAAATGATCTGATCTCCTGTCTTTCCAACACCAGTGGGCAAAGTAACAGTTTGTCCTTCTGTCACGGACACTTGCTTCTGTTCTTTGGCTTCAGCACCAACCGCACCATATTGTATTAGTTACCATACCAAATACAAAACCAAGTGCTTTAAAACTTGTTTGCCATTAAAGAAATAGACAAAACCCAGTTTCAACAGTTCTTTGAGTTCTTGAGATTACTGGAGGTGAAGATTATTTCACGGCACGCACTAAAGGCTTCTTTTCCATGTTAAATCAGTTTTGTCCTATAACCAGCCATGTGGTTTCTATTGTTTTGGGAAATTTCTGCGACGTTGTGGGCCGATAGGTCAATAGGTCAGGGCTAGTCAACTCTGCTCCTGGAGGGCCGGTGTCAAGCAGAGTTTAGTTCCAACTTTAATCAAACACACCTGAGCAAGGTAATCAAAATATTATTTAAATTCTTTAAATAAAAGATTATTTAAAAATGATGACCTGGGCCGTATGTATAAAGCCACTCAGAGTAAAATTTTACTCTCAAGTGTGTCAATGACGTAAACTTTTGCATCTCTGTTTGAAATAATATAAAATTGCAGGTAACTTTATGAATTTATCTTCATATGGGTTGAAGTCAACGGATGTTACATTTTCCACATAATCGTATAATTTAAATGAACAATCACTTTTATAAGCTGCCATTGTAAATCAGGGGAAGGTAGGCAGACAGTTTTCAACACTGATTTTGATGTACTTGCCCAATAACTAATTTGCAAAAATTAAAGTGTCCTAACAAAAGACGAATTCTATCTAAAAGCAAATGCTCACCCAGACCTGCCTGAAACGCCTTGTGTAACCAAACCTCCACAAATCTACATCAGTTTGTGGTATGAGTCGACTTAGACCTCCCAAATGTAAGATGGACATACCTGTCAGGATAATTGCTATGGAACCTGATGTCACACGCATTTCCTTCACACGCTTGCAGTATTCGACCAATCACTACGCACTGGTGAACTGGCCAATCATAGCACACCTCGCTTTTCAGCGCGATAAGCTTTGTGGAAAATCGGCGCGTTTCAAAGAGGCGGGGCAAAGAGGTGATAGAAACATGCACGGTATGTGGAAAATACAGCGTTTTTTAACCTTAAATCGTGTATACACATTACATTACATCTAAAACAAAGGATAATATTCTTCTTAAATAAATCGCCATCAAATTAGTGAGAGTATAGGCTAAATCGTTAAGTTTTAGTCTAAACTCAACTTAAAAGATTGTAAATTAATAGACTACAAAAGATCTACATTCAAGAAAGCGAAACCATTGCTAAATATTAAATACTTACAAACAATTACAATATATAGGCTACAATGTATATTAAGTGCTATTCTCAATACCTATAATTGATTAATTTTTTAGTTTGTTTTATTAACCCAGTCTCCCAGGCAGTTAGAAACAGTTAATTGTACATATTTTTGTAAACCTGTTACCGTTTTAATTCATATTCAAACACAGTGTGATTGTAGAGCCTGCCAATCAACATTCCAGAGCCACCTCCAGGCTGAATTACACAGACACTAGACCTCCGCCAAAAGTGTTCTGCATATGTGCTCAGTCATTTGAATGATAAACTAAGTCTTCAAGCTGTTAAATGTAGGCTATATATCCTACAGTACGACCCAGAATCTGCCCCACCTAAATGTATAGCCAGGACCAGGAGCCGCTACTGAAGGACCGGTTAGACCTGCTTATTCTTTGTTTCACATAATGGCCCAAAATAAATATCCGTTAAATACGCCAAAAGCTGTGCAAGTTGTCAGTAAATTTGGCCGTTTTATTAACTGTTATTATATACAGAACCGCTAAATAGTCTTTAAATTCTGTTGTGTTTCATGGAAAAAAAAAAAAGGCATAATAGAATGATGGTTAGATGAGGAGGCTGCCTCGTATATTTATAGATATCTGTCTGTTATACAGTAGGGAAATGTACAAACAATATCCACTTTTAGTTTAAAGACAGAATAATATTGAGTTATTTGTGTTGACACAGAATTTTCTAGCAAGTATTACAACTTACCCTCTGTCTGTAAAAATGAACCCCACCCATGGTGTAAGTTGTAACGTTTACACTTCTGTCACTTTTGCTGTAATTGTACAGAACGGTTTGTTCATAGCCATGAAGTGTATGTTGTGTTAAAATCGATTTAATTAAGCTTAAATATTTTTTGAGTGTTTGAGTTACAACCAAAAAGCGTACGTTCATTGTACCCCGCTCCCCCTATTTGGTGATTCAGTGCAGTTTTGAGGAAAAGGTGATTATTTTTAGTTTAGATGTAAGTTTAGCGTACCGTACTCAGGACTTAAGTGGTTGATTTTGTCATCTTGGAGCCCCAATCAACTGTGAATAATTATTAATGAATTACTGTATTCAACTTAATGTAACATTTGTTCATGTAGCGGAAAGTTTTGTATCATTTATCCAGCTATTTAAATCAAACACGATGAAATAGATACCATGATATCGTAAACACAGTTAGAAGTGACTGACATGTTTCAATATGGTGCTATGTGACATGCAACAAAACAGTGATTCAAATAATATAAGTTTAAATTTGGTGACTTACACAACGAAATGATAATTTAATAAAACACAATACCGAAATGTATGTTTATGCTGCCAAACCGCCCTTTGTCCAATATATCCACGAAAACACGTAAAAAGTTTCACAAATTCACGCGGCACAGAGAGAAAAAGACCGAAAGCACAACACAGGGTCGACCCGGTGTATATAAGAAAAACGTCAAAACTTAGTTTACACCGCGTTAGTTTGTGTATTACTCACCAGTAAGAGCGCAGAGACACAAAAATACTTGAATGTTCATCTTATTCCTCGACTTCGACAGAAAACGCTTTTAACTGATAACAGGACGCCACAAATGACACGAGTAACGGGATGAAATGTTTAATGCGAACTAGCGGAAACTGGTTAAGCAGCACCTGAGGAATGAAGAGCTACAGTTACGTCAAGCGCACCTGTGCTGTTACTCAACCGCACCCTTTGCAGACTTTTACCCACTCAGTATCACTGCAGCTATATTTAACTGCATTACAGTCTGGATAAAAACTACTTTTTATATTCATAGCCTACATATTTATGCCTACATTGTTAAAACTACTGTATGTATGACTGAGTGCGTAATAGACCTATATAACAGTGCAACCTTAATATGCACAACAAATAACATAATCATGTTTTAAAAGTATAATCACATGTGACCCTGCCTCTGTCTCTCCACCTGGGCTACAGCTTTACAGCTTTACCTAATAAAATGACACAATTGGGTGTGCATGACATCTAAACAATTCAAAGCTCTCATTTTAAACACACAATGAGAAACTATACTTTAGATTCTTAACCTAACATTTATAAAAGTACTGAATTTCCCAACTAACATATTACTGTCACTTTGACCTCATGTGACCCTGCCTCTCCACAACCTCACAGGAGGCTTCTGTCACCTGACCTGACAAAATAATGTAAATAATAATACATTGCACAATCATGCTCTTCGCGTCTTGACACAGCTCTGCTTTGGCGCTTATTACATATTATCATTGTAATCTTCAGTATCATGGTTTGGTTCAGCCATGAAATTTGATCTTGGCGCTGGTTTGGTGCCACCCTTCACTCTCGTAGGACCAGAAGCAAATAACATGTAAAAACACAATCACCACTGACTCCATTTAATCTGACACTGTCACTGACACAGCTAAGCTTAAACAAGGACTAGGTCTTAGTTAAATTAACATTTTTAAGTACCTTGCCTTATTAAAGACATTGCTGGTGTGAATCTTGACAAAATAGTAGGATATGTCATTACGAGTTATTTTCAGTTAAAACAGCTCAAACTTGCATTTATTCTGGAAATAAGCTTAAGCCTTGTCTATGAAACTGGGCATGATACTGACATAAATAAAGGAAATCATTTTTGGGAGGTGATGGACCTCTATGGTTTATAGGTCAGATCTGTAACACAGAGTTTAGCTTCAAATTGACTATATGCATGCACAGGTAGACCTACTTCCTGATTTTCACTAAGCCAGCTCAATGAGCTGACAGCTACAGGATGCCATTCTACACCCACTCCTTTCAAAAAGTGTGAAAAGTGATTACATTTAAATATACTGAGGAGAAACAGTGAAGACTCAACTGTTCCCCGCCCCTCAAAGTGCTGAAACGTAAACGTCTTTTCATCTCCTTTTAGATTTTAACAACAAAATTAATTTTAGGCATACAAATATTTATATGAATTCATGCAAATTAGCCATCTCATAAAATAGTTACACATTTCTATGATGATTGGGCCTCAGAGTTTCACACATGTGGTTTAGAGAAAGAAATAAAAAAATACAGGGACTATGTATGAACACTAGTGTAACACTTTCATAGGATAGAAGGACGATGCCACACAGGGGAACTGTCAGACAGTCAGTGGAGTTGGGAACAGCCACGAAGTCGGAGTCTGGAGACGAGGAGCCGGGAACAGCGGCGTGGTCGTGACGTCGGGAGACGAGGAGCAGGAGCTGATGGCTGCCATAGTGGTGTTGCCAGGGAAGCAGGGGCTGATGGATGCCTGGCTGTGGTCATGACGCATCCTTACGTCACCACAACCACGGCAATAGGAACATGCTTGCGCTTCTCCGGTTTGGTGGCCTGGAGGGGAAGTACCGGTACGGCCACTGAAGAGCGGTACTGCACTCCCCCAAAAATTTTCAGGGGAGGCCCCCTGTCGTCCGTACTGCCCAGACGCATACAACCGCCACTGCCAAGGTGGCCACAGCGGCAAATCTGCTGGGACTGAGCTGAAGGGTCCTGACGAGGCTCGCGGGCTCGGGTAACGCCGGGCGGCAGCGGGCTCGGGGAACGCCGGGCGGCAGCGGGCTCGGGGAACGCTGGGGAAGCGGCTATGGCGCTGAGCTCTGGGAGAAGTTTCTCAGTCATATTTACTGCCAGACGTACGCCACAGCCACGGAGATGAGGATCACAGCAGAGTCACTTCCGAATCAGGCACTGGTAGCTCAGAGAACTCTGGGAAGCCGGACGGGACCGGGTCGAAAGACCATGGAAGGCTGGAAGGGACCGGCTCGAGGCACTATGACGAAGCGCTGCGGCTCCCACGGCAGTGAGGCTTTGGGGAGGAGTGTGGAGAGGATATGGGGCGTGCCGACTCATGAAGGTTGCTGAGGGTAGGCTCAGGAGAGCGGGATCGGTGCGGCTTGGGTGCAGTTCGTTGGGCAGTGGAGGACTGAGGCATGCACCCCATGTGAGCCGGAACAGACCCCCCATATGCAACTGGGACTGGATAACTCCTATGCCTGCTCTCATCACTTTCCCCGACGAGTTCACACCCCATAGCCTGGAGGATTAGGTTGAGAAAATCCTCCAGGGGGTATTCATCTGCATCTGGAAGCGTGATGAGAGCGAGCAGCTCATCATCCAGCCCAGTCAGGAACAGTCAGTTAAGCTCGGGGTCGCTCCAACTCACACGTCTGCACGCCTCCAAAAAGTCCTTCACGTATGTGTAAATCGAGTATACACATTGCATTACATCTAAAACAAACTATAATATTTGTTTTAGCAGTGTCATATGACCCCTTGAATTCTGCTCATTATTGATTTCCTGGCTTTTTAAAATGCAGTAAATGTATATTTAATTAGCTTCTACGATCTGAAACGATCTTAACACTTCTAAAAACACCACCACTAGTAGCCTATCCATGTATCTCTATCCTTTGTGCATATCACTGGTTAGCTTACGAAACCAGATGTGTGACAAACCGTTCTAAAAATAAAACATTATAATATTAGGCTGCAATCTTAGTTAAATATATAGCAAAGCAAACACTTTCTCATTTTATATATATTGTTTGTGAGCCATATTAATGAGCCAGTGTTTAGGATTTAGCCTAAATCAAACTTCGCTCATGAATTATATAAAACATGTGCATATGATATAAATTACTCAAGCAAAATAAGCAAATACACATGAAACACATGTGCACTCCACACTAATATGAAATACACACTGTAAAAAACAACTAGTAAGATTTCCCAAATTTGTGTCAAATAATTTTAATTCACAAGTTATTATTCATGTAATCTGATAATGCTGTCCGAGGGTAGGGCTCCGAGCACTGAATTTTGGACAGAAACCAGAGCACCACCCTCTTTTACTGGGATAGATGCCAATAGAGCGTGAGGCGATGGGGTGGAGGAGGGATGCTGCAAAAACTCTCACAAGACAGAGGCGAGGGACGGTTTTAGCTTCTGCTCCGTGCTGATTTGTTGTATTACATGATCATGAACACAAAAAAATAAGAAAATCCTATAGTTGTTTTTTTACAGTGCTTACCTACACAAGTGAAAAAGCCTGAAGAGCACAGAGAATTGTGATGCGCTGGAAATATTGATATTGAATAAAAACATTTAGGACTAGTGCTTGAATTCCTTATTATGTCCTCTATAGTGAACCTGATAATTGAATCAACCAGTTGCAAAAAGCACCAAAAGCAGGATCTGTTGAATATGCTACATTTGATTAAATAGAAAATTGTCAATCACCAGATTTATGTACACTGACCAAGATTATAAACGCATCATCCCACGGACCCCCAATACAGTAAGACTGCAAATTTTAGATTGGCCTTTTATTGTGGCCAGCCTAAGGCACACCTTTTCAATAATCATGCTGTCTACTCGGCATCCTGATATGCCACACCTGTGAGGTGGATGGATTATCTTGGCAAAGGAGAAGTGCTCACTAACACAAATTTAGAACACGAGAAACAGAACATATAACAATACATAAACAATACCCGACAACAAGAGAAACACTGGTGCTGCGTCTGAAATCGCCTACTTCCATACTGTATAGTAGGCGAATCATAAGGTCATGAGCAGTATGTCCAAAACCTCAGTATGCAAAAAACAGTTGCCGAGAAATACCCGGAAGGTCTACTACTTCCTCTGAGATTTGTGAGTGTGGATTGGATGGAGACTTTTCTATCCCATGATGCCAGTGGAGCTGAGCAAAGGTCAAATTGGTAACACTTTGGAGTAGAATGTTAGAAACTGACAATTCTTTGGCATCATTGACTACCATAGCAGAAAAGATTATAAAGGTAGTCAAATTGAATCAGTTGGCAGAATTAAGGTTGGCAGGTTGGCAAATTGAAAAGTTGGCAGAATTAAGGTGGTCACGACAGATGCCTCCAACACAGGTTGGGGGGCTCTGTGCGATGGCATGCCGGCTTTCGGCCACTGCTCAGACTAGGAAGGAATCCTGCACATCGACTGCCTGGAGATGCAGGCAGTTTGGCTGGGCCTTCGTAACTTCCTGCCGGTCCTACCGGATCACCACGTCTTAATCCGGTCGGACAGCACGATGGTGGTGTCATACATAAATCATCAGGGGGCCTCTCGTCGAGGCACCTTTTTTCCCTGAGGTACTAAAACTAAAAAAGTAACTAATTATTGTGTGTCTGGTTTGGCGCAGTCATTACTCCACTGAAGGTGGTGACTGAGGACTACCACCTTTTTCATCCCATTTGGATGAAACTAACAGCTTTTTTGTTGAGCAAGTTTGTACGTTTAAATCACAGTAATCTGATCCTTATCTGGCACTTACTGTTCAGTTAAAAGGAACATTAACTTCACAGTCAATTAAACTTGCTTCACTGGAGCATTCTATGAAATCACAGTAATACAATGGCTAACATGGAGTACAATTTAATGTGTGTGAGGTATTAATACTTTAAATCGTTCTTCTCACATTTTAGTTCACAAACTCTACATCTGTGTTGCAACTTTCCTTGTCTCAAGAATGTCCCACGCATGGGTCAGAGTTTGCTTACAGGTGCGCACATTCTCCCGTCAAGTTTGTTTTAAATAGATCACAAACTTTGCGTGGAAAGTGGCCTACGCACGTTTACAGCCCCCTTTTGTGCGTATGCAACATTTTATAAATGAGACCCCAGCACAGCACACCTCCCAGCACTGTCTATGAAAACCCGAAGTATCTGCTTCTGTCTGAAAGCAACAACAAAACAGCACATTTTCAAAAGTATCAACGATATTTAAATTTAGGCCTACCTTCTGACACTTTTACGGATTTAACAGATCTGAATTACTGTTATTACGTCTTAAAGGAACAATTTAACATTTTAGACTAGGAATTGACTCACTGTGAACTGCAAGCGTAAAATTCTTCTTTGATTCTTTTCTATTTATAATCCTCTGCAGAGAATATATATATCCAGAGTATTCAGAGGTGACGTCTTTGATGCTGAGATCTCCAGTCGTTTGGTTCACATGTATGAAACTGACATAATACTTTGGGGTATCATTTGCTCTTAACTGTGCTATTATGAGTTCTTTCAAATACCAAATGATCTGATCTCCTCTCTTTCTAACAATAACATCGGTGTGAAATGTAATACCTTTTCCCTCTGTCACTGACACTTGCTCCTCTTCATTTGTTCCAGCACCCAAAACACCTAGAAAACAAGATTCAAGATTAGTTGCTTTTTGCATTTAGGGCAAATGTTTGTCATCAGAGATATAAATGAATAGAACTAGTAAAATACAAATATGGCATTATTTACAGTACATTTTTCTTGAACTTTTCCCTAATAAACTCAAAAAGAGAAAAGTTGAACACTCCTCCAGTGACAATTACTTTAATAAATTACATTTATTCATTTGCCTACTTACAAGTAGGAGAGCACTAAAACATTTTGTCAACAGTACCATTTGTTTACAGGGCCATGATACTAGGAGGATTAAAGCTGGGGTAAGCAAAGGAGAGAATGAACAACAAGTTTTTTTTTTTTTTTGACAGACAGACAGAGAGTCATTGGTTAGTCCAATAAATACGGAACATGTATGTTTTGAGCTTGTATGTAACGTGTGCATTGCGTTACATGCGTACGTGTCCGACTCGCCAATGGCTTCACGTTGCGTGCATTAGCGTTTATAATACGTCCACCAGTCCGCCCTGTTCACGGCTGTAGGCCGTTGGTGGGACGGCCGTTCTGGACTTTGACAGAATGTCCTACTGGTCAGTCCGACCCTGAATGTGAATGTGTATAATGTATGTGAATGACGTGCATATTATCATGTGTATGATTACTGTCTACAAGTTTACATGAGGAAAATGCTGATTAGCGATTTGAGTTTATGTGTAGGGTGCCACCACCGCGTTTGTGTGAGATTTTACCCTCTTGGTGTTTCAGAAGTTTGCCCCAACATCTGTAACAATTGGACCGTTGTAAAAAGTTGACACTTTGTTAAAGTTTCTCTATTTCCATTGGGAGAATCTGCTGAAATCTTTGGGGGGGGGGGGTTAGACACTGTTATAGTGACCCTGTTTGGTAAATTTGTGTAGTGTCATACATTTTTGTATGCTGGTGATACTGAAAATTAATCCTACTTTATTTAGTTAATATAAAGCAAATCAATTAAGACATTATAATCGGGATTCAGTGTCAATTGGTTTTATTTTGTTAACTGACAACAATTGTTTAGCCATTTATCCGGGACTCCAAGATGACAAAAATCAACAACTTAAGTCCTGAGTAGGCTAATGAAACGTTTCGTTGGGAAAATGTTCAAGTGTTAAACATCTAAACTAAAATAATCACCTTTTCCTCAAAACTGCACCGAATTCAATATATTATGCCGTAAACTTAAGGTGGATATTGTTTGTGTACTGCACAAACAGATATCTATATATTTACGAGGCGCCATACCTCATCTAATCGTCCTTCAACATCAATGCAAATGGATATGAGAAAAAAAAAATCACAATTGTCAAAAACCCTCGCTAAAATTGTAATTTCAGTTATGAATTCGATTAATGGAATTAAAATTGTTTTCATCTCGTCTCGTATACATTTTAACACAGTTTAGAAATGTGTTATGACTAACCCCGCTCTGTACACATTGTCGAAGCCATGCAGTTAAATTAGAAGTGGCTTGCGCAACAAAACGAGAATAAAAAAAACACATTTTTACGATCATGCTGCCAAAGCGCTCTTTGTCCAATATCTCCATGAAAAAACATCAAAATATTCACAGATGACCGAAAGAACAACACAGGTGTGTATGTGTGTGAAAGTCTATCTATGAAAAACATCCGAGAATTTACGTTACTTTGTGACACGCTCTCCCCACCACCAAAACACTCAATGAACAGTTATGACAAATTAAAATAGCGAAATGAATCGAAGAGAATCAAACATCGACTTGCTGGTATCTGTCAATGTATTTTCATTACCGTATCGATGTACAGTAGGCCTAAGCTATAACCTAATTGAAGACGTGTTGAGCGCTTAAGGTGCCAAACATGAATGACAGTCACACCGCATAAATTAATTAACCATCAAGCTACAGTAACTGTAATTTAGGGAAAATGTCGATGTAACGGACATAACAGCAATGCTCAACAAATCAAACACTGTGGCTACTCACCAGTAGGGGCGCAGAGAAACAGAAAGACTTGACTTTTCATCTCATTCATCGACCGTAACGCGTTTAACCGATAACAACACGACGCCACAAATGATACGAGTAACGTGATTAAATGTTTAGCGCAACCGGAAATAGCAGCTCACTGTTATGTCAGGAAATCAGACAGGTGTACGCGTCAGCACAACTCTGCCATACTCGCCCTCAAGTCGTTTGACAAGCCAGGGCACCCGTTCATCTTCGCGAAGAGAAACTAATGCCCAGTTTCATTTGTCAATGAAATTACTATATAATTTATACACAATTACTATATAAAGGGCAATAATCAACAATAATTATTTTTTGTTTTAAACTCGCAGTCTTCTGTAATGAATGCCTGCTTTTTATATTTAAAACATCATAATTATTGCAGTCATATACTGCAGTGTTTGTTTAATTACAACAAAAGCACACCTCAAGAGTGACTGAGAGCATGAAAATATATTAATAAAAAATATGGGTTACTTCATAAAACATTTTTTACTTTTTCTAACGTGTACAAACATTACTTTTGTGTTGCTTAAAACTAAAATTGAACTTCTTTTTGGCGGTGTTTCTGTTTTCTGTTTTTCTGTTGTTTTGACCAGTTTTCTCCAGTTCATTTTATCCAAATAAATACAAAGAAATTATATAAAATTTGAGTGAAATGCTGTCAAAAGTTCACAGAAAAAAAACTAATCATAATTTTACCCAAACACATTTTTATCAGAAAAAAGGAAAATACTTTTTAAATGGACTCTTAATTTTGTCTGCAGCTATGTCTGTCTGGTTGGGGTATATGCTTACCAAGGATATCTGCTAGTCCACCCTTCTGCACCTGACAGGAACCTGGCCTGGTTATATGTCAATTTTTTTGTAAGATTTCAGTATAGTATGTTGTGCTCTTTCTGAGATGCGACGCGGTTTAGTGATTTTTCTGCATGAATGCTGCATTCACTGCAAAAAATTACTTTCTTACTTAGTCTTTTTTTCTTGTTTTCCAGTAAAAATGTCTAAACATTCTTGAATCAAGAAGCATTTTCTTGATGAGCAAACTGACCTTAGAAAATAAGTCTTGTTTTAAGTAAAATAATATGAAATTTCAGTGAATGTGTGCTTAAAACAAGCAAAAAAATCTGCCAATGGGGTAAGAAAAATAATCCTGAATTGAGTGACTAAGAAAAAGGTATTTTATTACTTAAAACAAGACTTATTTTTTTTTATGTCATTTTGCTCATCAAGAAAATCCATCTTGATTCAAGAATTTGTAGACAATTTTAAAGGAAAACAAGAAAAAAAGATTAGGTAAGAAAGTCATTTTTTGCAGTGTTGATACATATGTTTGACTTTTATCCATAGCAAATAAAAAGTATTTAACATTATGTCTCAACACTATAGCATTGAATTAGAGAGTTTTCTAGGCTATAAAATAAAAATAAATCGTTTTTTACGAGGTTTCAGTCAGTCGTCTACATTGTTTGGTTGCCATTAGCATATTTAGGTTTAAAATGAATGCTGCTATTTTTTGGCTATTTTAAGCTAATTGGGCAATTTTTGCTATAAAATAAACCAGCACAAATAAACACGGTCACATTTGTGAGAAAATCTGCACGGTGAGACTTAAAGTCTTAAAGACTCAAAGGTGAGACTTAAACACAGTACATTTTTACCTTTGCATTTTCTCTCGAATTGCATTATGTATTTGTAAAACGCTTTCTGTTTGTTTCAGAGTTTAGTTTCTTTTTTCAACAAAGGTTAAGTTTGTTTGCAAAACGCAGGATTTGTTTGTTAAGTTTTGGCACAATTTTCGCTCCATACCATTCCTGAACACCGCTATCGGGAGAGAGAACCGCGTCGCGTGTTTACAAAACATATTTTCCGAAGTGAAGATACTCGGGACAAACGCATCGCTATTTCTCCAAGTCAAATTAACGTTACACAGGACAATCCCGTCGCATGTTTACAAGCCACAGACATTGCTTTCTAATAGTGAACGAACAAACGTGTCACAGTGACATTTTATCTACTTTGAAGTTGCCACAGGTCTCTGAGGTCGTACTTAAAAAATACGTTCAGTGTGGATGATTTCCATTGAAAACTAAATAAATCCTTTGCTCTCTTGTCTCCCGTGAGGCTGGGAACATTGTTCTGTGTTGGTCTGTGCAGCCAACCACAGAACAGTTCGTAAGCTTTGCTACTTTTGCCATGGTGTTGGAACTTCACACATGCTGAAACAAAAATGAGACAACATTTTTTTGCTGCGGCGGAGCATGGGTGGACACGTTCAGAACAAGGGGCGGAAATATTATAATAAGACCGGCTGCTTACATCATTGAGATTTCTGAAGCGCTCGTTTTCTCACAGGCTTGCAGAGATAGGCTCACATAAAAAAAAGTTAATGATTTGTAATTTTTCACGTTTTCTGAGTTAGTAGATGCACAAGAGACCCGATTTTTGCATTTAAACATGGAAAAAGTCTGTTTTCACATGAAATCACCCCTATATTACACCCAGTAAATATACTTGCTCAAAACAATCACTTTAGCAAAGTTTGTACTTTATTTTGATAAATAAAATAATGAATCTTTGTTCAATAAATATATTGTCATTAAAATATGTTATTACAATATACAAAAAAACAAAAGATTTAATAATTTACTATAGTTACAGTATCAATAATTATTTTTTCCTATTATAGGATTAATATAATATTTTAAATATAGGCCTAATGGTTTTATTATCAATATGGCGATTATCTCTAAGGTGGACATCCAACTAAATTTATGATATTTACCATCTGAATTTAGCCATGTCATGTCAACAACCTGAAACGTCAGCCAGCGGTTTATTATCATGTTAATTTAGTGTGCTTTTAGCCACAACCACAGGGGTGCTTTTTACCCACATTATCCACATGCAGAGCAAAAAGTGTATGTTATGAAAAGTGCTACAGTGTTTTTGTGCCATGTAGTGGTTTACAGGGAAATAAAATGAAAGGAGCCTTTTACCCCATGGAGCCTTTTGCCCAGTACTGTATAGCACACTCATCGAAAATTTGCTACCATTAAGTAACTAAAAAAGATTTAATTCTTATTAAATACATTCCCATCAAATTAGTCAAATTGTAAGTTTAAGTCTAAACTTAACTTAAAAGATAGTAAATGAATAGGCTAAATACCTATAATTGATTAGTTTTTTAGTTTGTTTTATTAACCCAGTCTTCCAGGCAGTTAGTAACAGTTAATTGTACTGATTTTTGTAAACCGGTTACCGTTTTAATTAATATTCAAACACAGTGTGATTGTAGAGCCTGCCAATCAACATTCGAGAGCCACCTCCAGGCTGTAAGACACTAAACCTCCACCAAGTGTTTTCATTTGAATGCCAAACTAAGTCTTCAATCTGTCTAAATGTAGGCTAAATATCGTACGATACGACCCAGAATCTGCCCCATATTGTGTTGAGTGATTGAGCTACAACCAAAAAGTATACGTTGTACCCCGCTCCCCCTATTTGGTGATTCAGTGCAGTTTTGAGGAAAAGTTGATTATTTTTAGTTTAGATGTTTAAAGCTGTCAAATATCACGGCTAAAACGAATATTATGGTTTGTTTAAGATGTAGTGTAATGTGTATACACGTTTTAATGTTAAAAACGCTGTATTTTCCACATACCGTTAATGTTTGTATCCCCTCTTTGCCCCGCCTCTCTAAAACTAAACGCGCTTTATTTTAAAATTCGTGAAAGCTGTCCACATACCGAATGTTGTAACGGAAATGAACGCCTCTTACCATATTCGGAACAATCATGTTCAAAGCACATTGTACTGACATGTGATTATATATGTCATCGGTACTTCTTATAGCAATTCGAGCCCGGATCTGATACGGAAAATGAAGATTGATCAAGCCATGATACATCATTTTGGCGCGCTGAGCAGAATGTAAATTGGTTAAGGTTAATATAAAAAAATGTTAAATAGTTAAAACTATAATTAAATTCTATAAAGTATTTCTATTATGCATTGCAATACATTATTCAGTAGGTTTGACACCTACTGTCAAACCTACTGTTTTTAATCAAGACTTCTAAAAAAAAAATGAAGTTCATACAACAAGATTATAAAGATTCGTTTCAAACAAATTTTTAGTTGGACCAATGTAATTCAATCGTGGAAAAGTTTTCCTTAATTTAATTAAGTTCGCTCAACAAGTTTTATTTTTGAGTGCTACTGTGAATAATTAATAAAATTACTGTATTCAACAAAATGTAACATTTTGTTCATGTAGCGGAAAGTTTTATATCTTTATGCAACATTTAAATTAAACACCGATGAACTACCATGATATCGTAATTTTATTTTAGTTGTCATATTTCACTACTTAGTTTAAGCTTTGACATAAGCTTTCTTTACATGACGTGTAGCCTACATCGATACATAGTCTGTGGATAAATAGATAAAAATGCCACAAAACGAGATAAATAAATCATAATTGTCAATAACCCTAGCTATATTGTAAGTTTTTATGATTTCCACAACATTTTCATCTCATCCTTTTGTATAGCATTTTTACAGTACAAAGCACTTTATAATTTCACTTCCTCAAAGACATTGTATTTTCACACTTTTTGACAAATACATGTAACAACAGTGAATTAAAAATAATTGAAGTCCCGAACGACGAAATGAGAATTAAAAAAACATGACCAAAATGTACTTTGTCACAACTACTTGACGACGGAAGATCTCACACCAGATCGTGGTTAAAGGTTTAAAAAAATAATCCTCCTCGAATACAGACAATCCAAAAGAATAACTCCAGGTACAATACCTGAACAAAAAAAGGATTCCCAGTCCTGGGGAAAATAGGTAACAACTGATAACAAAAACGAAGTAAAATGATATATTCCAGAGGCGGCTACGACATATCAAACAACGTTAACACCGACAAAGAACAAACCCAGTGAGTATAAATGTAGTCCAAGTGATGGGTGCAGCGAATCAAAGAATCAGAAACTAATAGTCGGTAGAACCGTGAGATGTATACACTAGTTGGTCATATTTCTAATCAAAACGGACTTTCCGAATCGACGTACTTTGTTGTCCACAACAACATTACTCTCCCAAACTTACTGAACTCATTGATAGCAAATAAATGAATTCACAACGACCTTGCACCCATCGCATCTAAATGTATTTTCCATCACTCATGTAGTGTCTGACGCTATAGGCCTAACTGAAGACGTTTTGAGCGCTTCCGCGCCAAACGCCTAAATACATGACAGTGACTCTGCATCAGCTACAGTAGGCTTAACAGTAATAGTGAAACCTAAATACTCAACAAATCAAACACGAAGGCAATTACTCACCAGTAAGAGCACAGAGACACAAAACTACTTGAAGGTTCATCTTGTTCCTCGATAGTATGCGTTTAACTAATAAAACGACGACACAAATGACTAGCGGGATTAAATTTTTCTGCAAGGAAGAGCTACAGTTACGTCAAGCGCACCTGCGGTGGCAACTCAACCACACCCTTTGCAGACTTCAGATGTAATGTTTGAGCTCTCTGGGCTTTTTTTAAAAATGATAATAGCGTTTCCTCCCATTTTAGACCCCAACTCTTAAGTTTATTTGATTGAGTTCCCGTTTATATTTTTGTATCTTACCATATTATTCAGTTGAAGATAATGTACGCCAACTTCTGAAAATACCTTCATGTCTCGCGCACATGCAGTTTCAGTGTTTACAGGAGGGTTTTATAGCAGTATTGATAGCAGTGAATAAAATAAGTTATGGGACTGAACCAAAGTCTTATGTTTGGATTCAAGCTCTGTCTTGCAAAGCCTGCCCTGGACTATCAACTAATTTATGAATGCTGAAGTTGGAGTGATTTTAATAATGCATTAAAGACATACTTTATTTTATACATTTAAAAAATTACATATGTTTATTTTTGTGACGTAAACACATTAGTTAAATTCCTCTGCTCTCTCTGTCTTAAATGTTGATATTTTCAATGGTCTTATATTCATTGATTCTCACTGATGATCACTAGAGGTCACTGTCAGACCATAAAATACAGCCTTAAGTTTTTGATTATTTGAAGTAATTTAAACATTTTTAAATGTAACAAATTGACTTCCAAAGCTAATTACATCGGATTTAACTAATTTAAGGTAGAAAAACTGTACAGAGTTTGATATTTGATTTGATGATTTGCCCATGCATGAGATGTCAGGAAAACAAGATGAAAATCCAATTGAAGCAACAAAATATTAAATTTCATGTATAATAAATATTGATTATAGCTCAGAGCAAATGTATGAGAATCCGGACACAAAACACACGGGCAGGTCCAGTCGGCAGTACAGGTTCAGGGTTCTCAGGGGTTAAAAAGCACAGAGGGCTGTTGTGGTGAGAGAAGGGGAGGGGCTTGGGGAGTGATGCGGTCCCAGGATGGTTCAGGCAACCACAGCACATCAAGGCACAGAATGAATAGGGGAGGTAATGACAGGATCATTACTGGACAGGGAAAAATAACAAGACTAATATCCTAATAAGATGAAGGGTGAAGTTTAGAAATACAATTCCAAGCAGCTTGGCTGTATATTGTCACTAACCAACAAATATCACAAAACATTGAGCAATCAAACGCAGTAGTCCATACAACCCCAAGTGGACAAACTTTTAAACGGTTGTAATATGGAACAATTTGTTATGTTATGAGCTCATATAGGTCACAAAATGTATAAAACCTTTTCCCTTTTAAGCTTGAGCTAAATGAAGCCCCACCTCTACATGCTTTCAATCATCTGGAGCAAAAATTCATGGTAAAAACAGATTATTCCATGTTAATTGCAGTTTGTTTTGAATCCATTTGTTCACTTCTCTGTAACTCAATGTCCCATGAGAAACTTCCTGTGCTCACTTTCAAGAAAACAAGAAACGCAACGTTTGCAATTCAAACTAAATGGTGTTGTTCAGGTTGCCACATCAGCACAATGGTACCGCTTGTCGGGTTGCGCCTATCTCCATCGGGCATCAAGGCAGGATACACCCTGGATGGAGTGCCAACCCATCCATTAAAACTTACCCAGCCTAAATACCAAAACTCAAGATATGGCATTCACATGCAGAGGCGTCATGCCCATTCAAATAGAGGGGGGACGTTTTTGAACAGTCAGTTTAGCATGCAACCTCCAAATGACGAGTTGTAGGCATCTGCTAATCAACGATTCTATAGGAAGACACTGAATCAGTTGAGCCGCACCCTCATCTTTTTTTTGGAGATTTACGCCGTTTTGATCACGTACAGGAGCTTGAAATTTATCAATCCGACGACAGAAGAAACAGCGCTGGCTAATGATGTAATCAGCGTCTGCGTGCGGTCGGGAGCTCGGCTCACGGGGGTGCGGGTGCGAGAACTGGACCCACGAACTGGGGTTTTGACTTGAACGGCGATGCCTATACCGATCCGTGTATGTCACAAACTACTGTGAGAACAGAGCATTATATATTTTTGTTTCATAATGTAAGGAATTTTGTAATGGATATTAAATCTTTATAAAAGGTTAACCACTTTGCTTCATATTTATTTGCTTTACATTTGTGCTATTTGTTCATTTGTATGCAAATAATGACTCTTTTACTACTACAGCACAAAATTGTATACAAGATATTTGTTCTCAAAATACACCAGACTGATGTATTTGACTGGGGGAAATAAGATTCATATATCAATCAGATAGTGTTGTAATGTAATTCTTGCAATGATTTGTGCGATGTATTGAATATGCTTTAGATATATTCTCCATAATATCGTTTTAAATGTATGTATTTGTACGTAGGACATGTTTCTGTGTGTTGTCCACACTGTGCCCCCTTAAAAAATGGGTGCATGACGCCCCTGGTGGTTCTATTATATGTCAACACGACGCTATGTGCATGTTTATTCAGGCTACTGGCTACCGGTAAGGAAAAAACATTCTTACCAACAGTTTTATTGACAAAATATTTGACAAGTTCAAGGACAGTGTATTCCCAATGCACAATCGACTGGTCCATATGCCTTTATAGTTAAAACTTAGAAACATGATTTGCATCACGATTTATACGCATTTTTGCGTAATCTAGTTATTTGCTCATGTTTTCTGTGTGAGGGTTATGTTTTAGGCAACAACATAGTGTGCATCGTGAACCTGATATAATAACTGTTTGTGTGATAATTAGGCTTTTTGTAGTGAGGCTGAGGATGGAAGCAAAAATAGAAAAGTAGATATTTGGAGCTATTTTAAAACAAACCAAAGTAAGCCAAGCCCAGAACATTTGATCAATTGCCAATGTTTAATTATGGCATTTTTTATGATTATAGTAATCTATACATGTCTAAGCCATGTTTCCTCAGTGTTCATCTGGAATGCATTAATGCATTATTTTGTCAGGTCAGGTGATGACGCAGTCCTGTCATGTTGTGGTTAGTCAAGGTCAAACAATGATGGCTGTTAAATAAGTATAATGTGTTTTTTTTTCTCCTGTAGCAGATCTGGAGGAAATCTGCTGGTTCAGTATTTATTTAAAAAGTAAAATTAAAAAACAAAAAAAATTAAAATTGGACCTGTTGTATATTTGTTGTTTTTGACTTGTGTAACATTAATAAGGTTAAATATAAAAACAAGTTAAAATATGATATTGTTTAAATAAGTCAAGGAAACTGCACTAAACTGTTGTGATAATGCGCCGGCTCTGCAGAACAATTTTATTTATGTCCCCACCAATATCAGAATCAAAATTTCGCCCTTGATTCTTGATACTTAAGCGTTAAACTGATAACAAAACACACACGACGCTGCAAACGAGCTAAATGTTCACAATAGCTTATGAGATATTTCTCTACTTCGGATGAAAACTGCTTGTTTGTAGTTATTTCTACTGTAAAACTCGAACAGAGGATTTTGCGAAGGAGGGGACTCAAAACTGTCAGCGCAAAATGATGCGGTTTCGCCTCGTCATGCAAGTTTTAACCTCATGCCCACCCTCACACATTGAACAGTTTTATTCCTTTCAAGTTGGGTCGCATATTGATTTAGGGACAATACTTTCCTCAATGCATAACAATATTAACCGGATGAGTTGCAAACTTAAACGTTATTTCTATGACGGTAGGCTAACATATAGCAATTATCATGACAATCGAGCGTTTAAAGTAGGCCTAACAGGAAAAGTGCATAAAAGGTTTTTGCATTTAAAATGTGACTATTGTTACCAATTCTATATTAATTCTATATGTTTTGTTTGTTGTTTAATTCAACTGCCAATGTGTTTTCGATGGCTAAGTAATGTGTTATATTTTTTCTGCTGGGGTAGATCTGGATGTTGTATATTTGATGTTTTCTGACTTGAGTAAAATTAATAAATAAGGTTAAATACTTCAAAATTAATTTAGGCTAAATTGTGTGAACATTTGATGGTTTAAAGAAGTCAAGCAAACAGCGCTTAATTTATGTGACATTGCAGCTTTTTATTGATGTCCCCACCAATGTCAAAATCTAACGTATTGTGTGTTTTATTATTGCATTTGAATATTCATTTATAATGTTACAAGTTTTAAAATAAATTCCGGAAAAATAAACTGTAACTGGCTTATATGATAAAACAAACACAAACGAACAAGTTACAGGTATTTAAAATAACATTTTAACAAATTTGCAATTTTTTTTTTTCCTAAATTTTGTAAGAATTGTATTTTACTGTTTCGCTTGCGATGGTTTCGCTTTCTTGAATGTAGAACTTATATTTACTGTATTAAGCTTCAAACTTTCCACTAAAAAGCCCTCAAACTATTTATACTCGATTCATTTAAATTTGGCTGTTGCTTAGCAAATTTTCGATTAGGCCTATTGCATTGTGCTATGCGTAGATTTAACATGTGTGGTTAAACTGGGCACAAATGGTAATCAATCTGCCAAAAACAGGGTTAATGCGCTTTAAATATAATAAAGCCAAGCAATATGTTCTTAAGAGAGAACTATATATTTTTACCTCGGGTTGATCCTCATTCCTTTCCGTGTTGACAGTATGACTAATTTGCTGATGCAGACTGATATTCGTTTTTGAATTTGAACTTTTAATAACAGTATTATTAAAAATCAGTTTTTACAATCAGTTCAAAACAAAAAACATTATTTCAAAGAGTCAGAAGGTAATGAGAAACATTATACCCAACTAAAACATGAAACAGTTGTTATTTATTAACTTCCCATTTATGTTAATTCCATAAACTACAATTTTAACAACCTTGGCATGCCTTGCATGAATTTTACCCACATTTCTTGCCTCTGCGCACACGGTTTCCAACATCAAATAATAGTGTTAATGAAAAATACGACTGATTAACGAACACACACACACATACAAACGAACTGCATAACGCCTTTGCTTACCAGATGCTAGAACACAGAGTCCAAACAGAATCTTTTCCATCATTCTAAACGAATCGATTCCTCAACCGAGGACTCACTCCACGCACTCTGCGCTCATATGCTGAAGAGAAGCTGATAGTACGGTCTGGACCTACCTAACGCGTTTTAACGCCTCCCTACCACTGTGTTTTTTTCCACTTACTGCCCAGGTGTCTCCTGGGCAACGGCTAGACGTGAGACAGACTAGTTACAGCCAAATCCCGCGAGATTTTAGGTTTAAGGGTAGGATTGGATTGGCGGTGATAGGCTTGTTTGAGATGCGCCTTGCCTCGCCTGAAAAAAAGACGAGAGTGTGCGGCTGCAGTAAGGAGATGAGACACTGACACTTCCCAAATCGCGCTGTCGAAACGTCAGCAATTGGAATAGATCGCGTTCGCGTTTTTTATCGCATTTTTCTTGGGCCAACTGAGTTAGAAGTGAGAAATGTTCTAAAATTTATATTAGACAAACTCTCAACCATGTCAAGTCTGGATGATATAATTTATATTTTCTTTGACAGACGAATGCTTAAACATATTACAACCTCATATTTAAAGTTTCCAGTTTGTCCCCAAAATCAAAGAAATTAATTAAAAAATGATCTGTCATATTTATCCTTCTGGAGAGTTCCTATATTGTGTAAATTCTGTAACTCATTTCCAGAAAAACACAAAACATATCTTCTTTCAGAGCTTATTCACCTCATTTGTAAGTCGCTTAAAAGCATCTTCTAAATGTAAATGTATTTTTTTATTTCATTCCTGTCAAGTGCAATCCTTGGTTAAATGAGTGAAATAAGTTAGAATTTAAAATGTCGTAAAAAAGAAATATGGAAGCTGTGAAAAAGGAGGTCAAATGCTTTTTTTTATTAATAACTTACTTTCGTTAGCTAAGAATTTTATTCCAAATGTAATTTTTCACCCCTTTTTTAGAAGGCTATTAAAAAATATTTGGGACAATATTCAAAAACGCTGTCAATAGCAAATAATAAAAAGCTGCAATTTCGTTAGAAATATTCGATAATGTTAATTATATTTCTTGTTTATAAATTATATTTAATGTTATTAATATGGATGTATAAAAAATCTATTGAAAATTTCCAGTAATAAGTCCAGTTGTTTGTATTATTTTGTCATTTATATGTGGAGAAAACACACCTGGGCCTATGTGAAATATATTCTCCATGCACCTTCATGTATAAGCAGTGGCAATTCATATGCATGAATTAATTAAATCATTGCTGCACTCCAAGCGGCTTGAGGAGAAACAAACACTTTGGCCATTTATATTTTAAACAACATTTTATTCTGCCTGAAACGGAGTAACTTTCATCCGGCAATCCAGCAACAACCATTGGCCTACATCCTTTGTTAGAACCAAAAACCTTTTTATTCTTTCATTTTTAATGTAAGTTATAGTCCATATAATTTTTATTGTAGGCCTACTGTATTTATTAATTTATGTTATTAATGTAGTTTAATAATGTTAGTAATTTAAATAAACAAACAATAGAAACCAGGGAAGAATATATTAAGTCACATATTCACATAGGCCTATAAAGTCACGCAATTCTCCGGTTGTCCTGCAGGAGACCTCATAACTTTTCTAAGATTACTTCAGATCAACGACGATTTTCAAGTGCTAAATAAATGAAGATGATTTTGGGAAATGCAGCCCCACTATTCACTGATTTACTGTACGATCACTAGGTCACTCTCAGACTATTAGTCTTCTATTCCAAATATCCCTTCTTTATGTGTAAATATTTATGTATTTGAAATTTATTTTTTAATCAACTTCTTACGGTTTTTAAAATAAAAAAATAGATTTTGTGACGATT
Organism: Triplophysa siluroides; assembly: GCA_006030095.1. Classification (NCBI taxonomy): domain Eukaryota; kingdom Metazoa; phylum Chordata; class Actinopteri; order Cypriniformes; family Nemacheilidae; genus Triplophysa; species Triplophysa siluroides. The sequence continues at coordinate 7,548 of VCII01000484.1, read as the reverse complement.
TGTTATGATTATTTCCTGAGACAAGTGTGGTAAGGACAGAAACCTTGGCTTTTTATCAATACTATAGAATAGTAGATAGTTATAGATAGTTTGCATACATGTGAGGTCATAAAATCACGTTTTCCACATGATAAAACAACAACCGGGTGTTTGAAAAGCACTTGAAAATCCATCAAATAAGATGGATCATATATATTAATATTTAAAAAATTCATGGTTTACCCACCTACATTGTCATCGCACACCCTCAGGTTGTTCCAAATCTGCACATTTATTTCTTTGTTCTGCTGAACACAAAGGAAGATTTATGGAAAAATGTCAGTGAGCAAAAATATCTCATCCCCCATTTACTGCCATAGGGAAAAAATACTATGGGAGTCAATGGGGGAGGAGATCTGTTTGGTTACTGACATTCTTCCAAATATCTTCCTTTGTGTTTAGCAGAGCAAATAAATGAATACAGGTTTGAAACAATCTGAGGGCGAGTAAATAATTACAGAATTATCATCATTGGGTGAACTATCCCTTTAAGGATAAAACCATATCTAAACATATAGAAGAGCTCAAAGCTGAATATCCTGGGAGCCCAACATCACTTTAAGAGCTTTCAGAAAACCACACACAATATGTCAACTTTTGAAGAGTTATTTTACTTTATACTTTTTGAATAAACAGTATTCAACTATGTGTTGAGTAAAATCAGCTTATTCAGGACAAAATATAGTAAAACATTTCTCTAATCTTCTCTAGCAAGTTTGAGTTAGCTGAGCTGTCACCTGTACATCCTGGTTTGCTTCTTCACCCCTTCAACAGTCCAGGAAAATATAAAAGAATCCAAGAATCCAAGACTCCTGGATTGGAGTTTTCTATCCTTTTTTGTTACAATCACTGCCCTGCATGGTAAGCTAAACCAAAAGTGTAAGTGAGTGAAATCGGTCACAATTTGCATTCTGAATTGTGGTTTGAAATGGTTATTCAAATGTACCAAGCAACATTACAATGAACTGACAAAAGACAAAGACAAAAGACCTGGAACCTGTTATCATGCTATAATTTTGAATTGGTTTAAGAAAACCAAAACTATGCAGTTTGGGTTTGTTGGTACTATGCAGCAGCTCATCAACTTTCTCTGTTAACTCAGGTTGTGATCTTAAAGGGATATTTCAGCCAAAAATGAAAATTGTGTCATCATTTTCTCATCCTCAGATTGTTCCAAACTGAATCATTTTTTTTGTTCTGCTTAAAACAAAGTCAAATATTTGGAAGAATGTTGCTTACCACGTAGCCTACTCCATTTGAAATCATCATGTGGTATTTTAAAAGACTATGCAAATGCTTTCCTGTAGCTCAGTGGTTAGAGAATGGCGTTAGGTCATGGGTACGATCCCAAGGATTGCACACAAGTAGAAACAAGTGTATAATATGATGCAATGTAAGTCGCTTTGAATATGAGCGTCTGCCAATGCGTAAATGTCCACTTTAAAGATCCATATAATAAATATGTGCAACACATGACTGCATATTGCTGTGGTTTCGTGAAGAAAATTTGGTTTTGTGGTGGAAGAGAAAACACAAAGAGCAGGGTGAGGAGGGTAAAACAATGTTAAAGCTGTAGAAAAAACATAATTATGGTGCTTTTTTATTCATTTTCCCACCACACCAGTAATGCCTTTTTACACTGCACGCGATAGAGTGATGTTATTGTGAGACGTAATGATGCGCTTGAATAAAGACAATAGATCCCTTTGAAGCCTTTGACACTAGTGATGGGAAGCTCCGTGAGCTCCGTTGCTTCACTCCTATTAGTAGTCAATCCCGAAAGTCGTTCATCTTTCGCATAAAATTGAGCAAATGACGTCAGACTCGAAACACCAAGGATTTAGTGAGAGCCGTCGCTCGTGTCGCTAGGCTACCATTGAAATGAATGACATCGCCTCGCTTCGTCACTGGGTGTCGCTGGCGGTCTGAACCAAAATGGTTTATTTTTAGTCAGAGGTATTGTCAGACATGGCAGAAGTGAGTAATTCAAGTAATTATGGATAAAGGGCGATTCAGATTTGGTTCACTGAAAAGAACCGGTTCAAAATGATTCGTTCACGCACTAGACATTTAAGCGCACAACCAATCGTGCTGTGAGAAAGCGATGTTAATTTCCACCAGTTTGTCGATTCCACAACATTCCTGAACAAGGAAACGTATAACTAAAATATATTTCCCTTTATTGTTTATTTATTGTTATAGAAGATAATTGTTACATTGTTTTGGTTGGTGTTCATCATAACTTAAATTTATACAACCAGTTTCTTGGCTGCCATTTAATTTTTTCGAGCTCAATCCTCCTTGACCAATCACCTTGTTTGCGCTCGCACAGCATTTGTGGGACGTGGAAGTCAGCGACGAACAATCGCATCGCTCTTGATGTGAAAGCGTAGTTTGTCGGCCATTCGCATCGCATTTATTGCATCGCGTCCTAAATGAAAAGGCTTTAAATGCAAAGAACTTCTAACATTACTGAGCTTCTTAATAAAGTAAGAAGTTTTCAAGCATGTCAAAGGAAGCTTTTTTTTTAAGTCAGTAAAATGACTTAATATTGGATGTACAAACCCTTTTTGTTATATCAAAAAAAGATTAATCTTCTTAACAGAATCGTTTACAGTGATCAATCCTTATAATCATTGTCAGAATCCTCCGTCTGTGATTTAAAATCTACAAGCTCTTGAGATAAAATGTAATTTTGACTCATCAGTAGTTGTTTGAACCTAGTTTACAACTATGATTTACAATTATGTGTTCCCTGGGATTGAATCCACCACGTTTGTATTAATATTGAACTACCAGCTGAGATTTAATCAGACTGTGTTTCTTTTACATGACAAAGTGAGTCAAACAAATTGAATCAGATTTTATATATAGGGAGACATCTGAAGGAGGAGGCACGAGGGCTGTCTGGAATTGAAAAACTGCTCTTTCACTCCTTACAGGCCTGGTTCATTTCGCACCAACTCATGGGACAAAAATTTAGGTCCCAACATTTTCTATGATCTTTAGGTTTAAGGGTAGGGTACAAAAAACTTTGTACAGTATAAAATCAATATGCATATGGCTCTCCCACAGAGATAATAAACCATTGTGTGTGTAAGAAAAAAGAAAGAACTCGCACGCTTGTCACGTTTGTATGGAAGCCCGTTTCCGCCAGGGTTGGGAATTTTTTTTAGAATTAGCAAGTCATAATAATGACTTAGTATCTCATAATAATGACTTAGTATCTCATAATAATGACTTAGTATCTCAGATACTAAGTCGAAATTTCGACAATAATGTCTTAATATCTCATAATAATGACTTAGTCATAATAATGACTTATCTCATAATAATGACCGACTTAGTATCTCACAATATGACTAGTATCTCATAATAATGAGATACTAAGTCGAAATTTCGACTTAGTAAGTCCTTAAGTCATAATAATGACTTAGTATCTCATAATAATGACACATCTCATAATAAGAGATACTAAGTCGTCAGTGACATGTGACTTATCTCATAATAATGACTTAGTATCTCATAATTAGTAAGTCATAATAATGACTTAGTATCTCACTTAGTATCATAATAATGACTTAGTAAGTCATTATTATGACTTACTAAGTCGAAATTTCGACTTAGTATCTCATTATTATGAGATACTAAGTCATTATTATGAGATATTAAGTCATTATTATGACTTACTATGATGTTTAGTATCTCATTATTATGAGTCTATGAGATACTAAGTCATTTATGAGATATTTATTATGACTTACTAAGTCGAAATTTCGACTTAGTATCTCATTATTATGAGATACTAAGTCATTATTATGAGATACTAAGTCATTATTATGAGATACTAAGTCATTATTATCTAAGTCATTATTATGAGATACTAAGTCATTATTATGAGATACTAAGTCACTAAGTCTTACTAAGTCGAAATTTCGACTTAGTATCTCATTATTATGAGATACTAAGTCATTATTATGAGATACTAAGTCATTATTATGACTTACTAAGTCATTATTATGAGTTACTAAGTCATTATTATGAGTTACTAAGTCATTATTATGACTTGCTAATTCTAAAAAAAATTCCCAACCCTGGCGGAAACGGGCTTCCATACGTTTGAGATCTTTAAAGATTCAAATCCAATTTTCCCAATTTTTTTATTGTGATATTTTTTGTTTAACTGCAAAATAGCTTTTACATAAAAATCAGGGGATGGAGGTGGGTTTATCTCCTTTTCAGGATCTAAAGTCATAAACCAGTATAGCAATAGTAGCCACACCCACCAGAGCAGAGATGACTAACCGGATAACAGCTTCAGTGAAATCGCATGAGTGAACGAGATCTGAAGAGAGAAATATAATTTAAACATTGACATTAAACAAATATGAATATAATACAAAACACGTCCACACAATATGAATATAACGCAATGCAAAGACGACTTAAATTTCCTCTGTACTCCACAATGTAATTGCACATTATCAACTTCTATTTTCCATTTTGGTTTAATCACCTACAGTACCAATTACAACACCTTTTATACAACACCCCATTGAATTGTTTATTTTTTCGAAAAGTAAAATATATGTATTGCCCGAATAAGCTAAAAAGCCTAAATGTTTTTTTAAACAGAAAAAGAGTCAAACTAACCGGTATGTTGTGGACAGTGTTCCTGAAAGTTGAGTTGTGTTGTCAGGTTGTTGACTAGATTAGCAGCCACACAGTAATAAGTGTTGTTTCTCTCTTTAATATCCAGTGAGATCGAGAGAGAGATGTTGAGGTCAGGACTCCTGGTCTGGTTCAATCTCTCATTGTTCTTAAACCATGACAGAGAAACATCTGGTCCGTTGTCAGCTGAACACATCACTGCACACACCTCACAGGAAAAACTTTCATCTGGATCAATACAAGAAGCTGGGTATTTCTGACAGTCTTGAGGAAGAAGAAAACAGTCATCAAACATTTAGTAAATGCATTCAGATTGTCATTAAAGCCCCACTACTGGCACCAAGATAAACTTGTTTCTCCAACAATCGATCAGTTTTTATTGGTCTTTAGGGCTTTGCACTGGAGGAATGTTTTCGTGGTTACAGAAGTTTTTGGAGACACTGCAGGACCTAAGAATGATTACACTTCAGGAATGGCAAAAGTAGTTCTATCTCCAGAGCAGGGTATAACCCAGCACAAAACCACCGGCACAAGTGTGTATTGTATGTTGACTGACTGAACGCTTGTCACAGAACAGTTTTTTAAAGTGTCAAGTCATAAACACACAGAAAGCTAATGTTAGCGACATTTCTTTGTTGCCTATGTGTGTTGTGCTCTTTCTCCGCCTAAATTGTCGTGGGAGGTTTGTCTCTTAGTCCTCCTCTTCCTCTTAGTCTCTTAGGTCCTAATGCCGATGCGAATGCAACTATAATGTTCAAAGGAAATATCTTGTTCGCGAACGACAGCCCTCTTCGCTGGTTCAGTAGCTTCCGTTCTTTAACTACTAATCACACACTTTATGACCTATGGTCTCTTCTTTCAGGTGCACACACTACTGACTACAGACTCCTACACATTTTTACTATAAATACTGTGCAACGATAGGTCTTCAGGGCCTTACACACAGAGAATTTTTGTAAAAATAATAGATGTTACCTTTGGCAAGGTCCATCTGGTGCAGTTATTTTATTTGATAAAAGAGATTTTTAGGTAATTTGACCCGTCTACTATAACTCATACCTCTAAGCAACAGATTAGAGGATAAAGAAAAGAGGATGCTTATGGCACGTTTCCAAGTCATCATTTGTCATTTTAAATATTGCAAGAAATATCGTACCATGGACTTTATACCAAGGTATTATCGTACAGTGAGATTTGGATATTGTTACATCCCTACTGACTAGTGTTCAGATGACTTGAAATCTAGCCCATGAGTCACATGGACTACTCCTCTTTATTGGTGTTTTTAAGTTGTTTGCATTTTGTCTTGGTCACTTAACTTATAACAGGTCATTATGTCATTAACTGGCATTGAAATGTGTAAACAATATTTGTTTCTGTATTGCGAACAGCAATGAGGGTGAATAATGACAGACTTAATTCTCTCCAATACGAAATACTCTCTCCTTGTTAACAGTATTTTATTTAACATAATGCAATATTCTTCTGTTTATGTTGGGGATTGCCCCACTGAATGCCCGTTTTGTATTTTATTGGCCGCCTCAGCACTCCAGTCAGAGAGTCGAGCCATCAGAAGTTTCTTTGCCTTTAATTTGCAGTATACGACCACATACACCTGTTTGCATCTGAGGTAGTTTCTGTTCAGTCGTTCAGTTGTTCAGTCGGATAATATAAACAAAATGAAACAGAGCTATTCAGTGAGCAGGTCTTCAACCAAGTGAAGTGTAAAAACAGACCCGCTCTTAATTTATAGCAGGTGATCAACAATACAATAAGCTACAAAATGAACTAACATCATAACCTAGGAAGTTCGTCAGTACAATAGACTTGATAATAGATTGACATGGTAATCTACAGACAATACCAGACATCTATTTATCTGAAGCCTAAAACACAAATGTGCACATACACTAAAGCACCGTCCTACGTCAATTACGTAACACTGAATGGCATGTTTACATAAACACACAATAATCATAAACGGTATATATAGAATTCACAACAGTTAAAGAAGTTAAACTCTGGATTGAGGACAGAGACTTACCAGACGTTTGACACACACTGACCACAGAGCTGCTCTCAATGACCGGTAATGAAACAGGTGCTTCATAATAACAGAAAAGAAATGCGATTAAACATTTCTCAGCTAGTGAGGATGTAAATTATAATTGATTCTGATAACAATGAGTTCCTTTTTATGCCTTTTTTGTATCACTAACAATAAAAAAATGTCAGGATCTTACATGACTGTGATAAAAATAAAATTCAGCTTTCTTTAATTTCATCGTCTCTTGCAAAAAAATATGAATTGGTAAGAATTTGACTCTTTTTGCACTTAAAGTGATACTTCACCCAAAAATTGAAATGCTGTAATTTTCTCACCTGCGAGTTGTTCCAAATGTGTATTAATTTTTTTGTGAACACCGAGAACGATATTTCTATAATGCTTATAACCAAACAGATCTCAACAACCATTGACTACCATAGTAAGAAAAATTACTTTATCATTTATTTTTGTTCTGTTGAACACAAAAGACATTTTGAATAATGTAGGACAGCAAACAGTTCCTGAGCAATTTTGACTACCATTGTTTTTATCCTACTATGGTAGTCAATGGGTGTTGAGATCTGTCTGGTTATAAGCATTATTCCAAATATCTTTCTCTTTCATGACGCAAATACATTTATACACATTTGGAACAACTCGAAGGTGAGTTAATGATAACAGAAATTTTATTTTGTGGTTTCATATTAGCCATAGACATAATAAATGCCTAGACCATGCATTGAATGCTTTGGTCCACTGCTGCGATACATCAATGGCGCCCCCAGGCATTA